>JAOTRC010000005.1:14972391-14988337 GCA_027497675.1 Cyprinella lutrensis
GTTGATTTATAATTTACTATTGCAAGAACCTATCACTGTATGTGAAGCCTGTATCCAGCCTCATCTATATTACATTAGGACAGAAGCTCTCGCTCTGCACTGGACACAACAGACCTTGTGGTGTGGAAGGAGGGCTGGTCGATCCACACACACACACACACACACACACACACACACACACACACACAGGCTGTACAGCAGGGCCTTCAGGAAGACACATACACTTTCGTTTTGAGAAGCTGACTGTCCCCCTTAGATTTTTAAGACAAGTGGATTTTTAATGCAACATCCCATTCCCATAACACTATTTGTACTTTGAAAATTGAGCAATCATTGTGGGGACAAAAAGCAAAAATCACAAATTATTTCTAAATTTGGTCTGTCCAATAAAATCACACCTTCTACAGATCATTTGCGTTTAAATGAATAAAATAATCACCTTCTTTTTGCTCCAAGATTTTTTTTACCCCCTTGAAACACAAAAGCTACTTAGCAAAATGCCAAAGCTGCTCTTTCCTGTAAAAATGTACAGTATTATTGGCATGTCAAGATGCAATTTTGCTTTGTGTATTAAAATACCAAGTTCTGGCATGGAACTCTTGATGGCGCTGTCTGATAGGTCCTTAACTCATTTGATAGCGATCACATTGTTGTCTACATTACGCAGTTGATTGTTTGCTTTTAGCAGCCAATTGACTAATTACGGAAAAATAATAAATGCCCGAGAAAATTAAATCTCTCTGGTCAAATTTTCCAATTAAAATGGCCCAATAATCACCCCAACACAATCTGAATCTGAAAATAATCCTAAAATGTATAAAGCAAAAATACACCGACCGATCAGAAGGATTGTTTGCCAATTTACAAGCACTGAGTCTGCGGACACCGCTCCTCTCATCAATGCCGTAAGCCTGCGTCGTGATGCCCGCTCCGTGGTTATGGAGGATTGCATTTCCAAGTCCTCTAATGTGATTTCAACGAAATGTATCCAGTAGGATGCTCATTTCATTAATTTTTCCAACCGACAGTCTGGAATCCATTTGAACACTGAATTGAACAGTGAATCCATTTGAACGAAGCTTTCAAAAAGGGGCATTTTTTTCCATTAAACTATAGATTTTTTGTTAAATAAAAATAGCAGCCTTACCTCATTCCACACCGAGATGTTTTTATCTCAATGTGGCACCAACGCGTTTGAAAAAAAAAAAAAAACCGAGTGTGTCGCTTTTATTATTAGCGTGCATACTGCACGCCTAGAATTAAAAATATCTTGAGCGTGCAAAAGACGCGATATGTGAACAGGCTCTTGCGCAGTTCATGCACATTGCAAGTTGTGGAGAGACACTGGGAAGTTTTGATTTTAAGTCGGCATTGATAAAGGTGATAAAGGGAGTTATTTCATGTATGTTACATGTGCAGCAGCAGCATGTCTTATATGCTCACAGCAATGTCTGTGAATGTTTTGGCAGCAGCAAGTCTCGGTACTTGCTCTACAGCAGCATAGCAGATCTATTTTGCTAAGACCATATACAGTTACATTGCCATAACCACTAAACTTACCATTACCATGCCAATAAAAACTAAAATAAAATTACCATGGTATGTGAAAATAAAATAAGTCATCTAATCATCTAAATCACACTTCTTCTCCTATGTTTTGTGTTGTTTGCCTTTAATGGGTATTAGCAAGGCTTTGCAGTCTTCATGCTGCTTCATGAGACCTTTATTATGCATAATAATTTATATGTAGAAATACATGTTCTATTGCTGTCATATTTTTGACAGGACGAGTTTGTACATTGGTTTTATGAGAAAATGCTGTCATCTCTCTGCTTTATTAACAATCATAGATTACTCACTTGGCACACAACAAAGACCTTTTCTCTCTCCCTCTCTCTCCCTTTCATACTGTCTTTCTCTTCTCTCTGTGTAGTATTGATGAGGGAGGAGGCAGTGGCAATGTCAGTACTATGTTGAGTGGGTAAACAGCAGGCATATGGAGAGGTCAGGCAGGGCACCACAAGACCCCTCTGTCTGCTCTGGCCAAACCGTTACACCCCACTGAAAGAAAATCAATCCCATCATACCACAGACACATATTCCCCTCCCCTTCTCTTCTCTTCTTGTGTTCCTCACCTCTGCTTTATCCACACACACACACACACTCACTCACACACACAAAATCGTTATAAGATGTTATTACGGGGCTCCTCTATATTAAGTTTACACTCTTCACCTTATCGCATGCCTTCTTTTTAAAAGCTCTGACTCACTTTATAAAATGAGTGTGTGTTTTTAAAAGCTGTATGAATGAAACCTGAGTTTTTTTCTGTCCTTCCTTGTTCTCTTTGATTAAGTCTTTTCAATATAAACACCATTGTTTTATGTACTAAAGTTGAATTCAAGTACATCTTTAGCTGGGCACAGAACTTTCCTGTTTCCTGCATACATTTTTTGATGTTTACAGTGTGGTTTTATATGAAACACATGCAAACTTGCTCTTCGGTGTGACTATCAGCCCCTGAGGTTATACGTGTTGTCATGGCGACTTGCAGTCAGACAAAAAAATGGGTTAATTATCGTCAGAACAGTTGATTGGTTTGCGGCAGTAATTAACACAGGTGAGGTTAATTAGTTCCCATGAAACCAGTCAGTCTCTGCAGCACACACAAGGGAAAACAGCAGAGGAAAAGAAAACATACACATGTACACGTCTTTACTTTATTACTTCTGAAAGTTAGGAGGAATTTTAATATGCATGGTAAGGTCCCCTGTGAGAGGACGCAAGGAGAAATTCAGCCTCATTAATAGAAGCAGGACAAACCTAAGCGAGATGCTGTCTCTATCAATAACATATAGATAATTCCATGCATAGTGTATGTGTGGAATTAGCTATATGTTATTGTGCCTCTCTCTGACCAAGGCACATGTGAACATGCGAAGTGCCAAACAAGATATCATTCTTTTTGTGTACAGCACATCTGCTTCATGCATCCATCTGTCTGTCTGCCTATTGTAAAGTGTGTGGCTGTAGTAAGCGCATGTAGTAAGATTTAGAACAGTAAACAATCTTTTAATAAATCCAACAGAAACAGGAAAACTCAGCATCTAGAATAATCTACAACCATGTAAAGCAACAATGAAACAGAACATTGAACAAAGGAAGCTGAAGACTTAAGTACAAGGCAAAGCTAATGAACCAAACTGAATCAGGTGCATAATTAATAAAGAGCTATGGAAAATAAGAAGCACAGGGAACACATGAAAAACAATACAATGACAGTAAAAAAGAACTATACAGAACAGAAAATACCGGTAGGAGAAACCAGAGAGGCAATGATGGTGAGAGGAACCAGGAGCAGGAAGGGCCAAAAGGGACCAAGACCACAGCCAGCCAGAAGGAGTTGGAGGGAGGACCCATGGTTAAGATTTGGCAGGTTTAATCATAGGGACGACAGATGGAGAAGGAGCCAATGGAGGTGAAGACCCCGGAGGAGCTGATGAGATCAGGCAACATTGATGGATCAGAAGACAGAGGCAGAGCTGCAGCAACAATCGACCGAGGTGGAGAGAACTGAGGCGAAGCTGGTGGTACTGAGGACCAAGGCAGAACTGGATGGAAGGTGGAGCCCCGATGGAGTTGAATGGGTGAAGAGATGAAGCGCGGCTGAAAGTCTGTGGTATAGACAGAGCGACAACTGACCAAGGCAGAGCCAGAGGGACATGGGAGCCCAGTGGAGTGGTAAGGACGATGGCCGGTGCAGAGGGAGGAAGGAGCCATGGTGGAGCCGACTGGTTGACTAGCCATGGTGGAATGACAGACTTGGAAGCTGGAGGCTGTGGCAGGGGATCCCCTTGCCAAGGCGGAGCTGGAGATTGGAAATCCTGTGGCAGATCCACATAAAGGGTTAGCTGAGGGACTGAAGGGAGCCTGCGGATGTGGGGCTGAAAGACTGTCTTTGGTAGAGGAGGCTGGGTGGGATCACTGGGGACACAAGAGACTTGGAGCTGGTTGGGACCAGTCGATACACAGGAGTCTTGGAGCAGGTTGAGACCAGTAGATACACAGGAGACTTGGAGCTGGTTGAGACCAGTGGATACACAGGAGACTTGGAGCTGGTTGGGACCAGTGGATACACAGGAGTCTTGGAGCTGGTTGAGACCAGTGGATACACGGGAGACTTATCGGATCCTAACCCCACCCCAGACCTAAACCTACTCCATCACCTAACTGATGTTAAAGGTAAAGCATCAGTTGTATGATGTCCCAGGATCGAGGTATGGTCAAAAGACGTCCCAAGATGTCAGTTATATGAAATCTTGGGATGAGACTGTTATCTTGGAGCAGGTTGGGACCAGTGGATACACAGGAGTCTTGGAGCTGGTTTGGGACCAGTGGATACACAGGAGTCTTGGAGCAGGTTGAGACCAGTGGAGACACAGAAGACTTGGAGCTTGGTAAGATCAGGGGGTAAGGGGGCACAAGGAAATGGCCTCTTCAATTTTCTCATAATACACTACAAAGGCCAGCTGCAGCTTATCTTCAGTGGCGTAAGTGTGCTCACCCACTGGAACGCACAATGTTGCTGGCTAATACACCTCTCAGTCCTCTTTACTGGCTTGTTCATCACAGCATGGTCTGGCTCCACGTCTGCTTTGGGGTCTGGCATTAGTTCCAGGCAGGTGTGCTCACTCACTAAAGGTGGTGAAAAAGAAGAAGCAAAGCAAGTGATCAGGGAAGTTAGTGATGCAGAGCAGATGTCAAAAGTCTCTCGTGTGGTCCTCCAGTGTGTGTTGTTTCCGCTCTTAACAAAGCAGTTGGACTACTGGTAAGTCTTAATTACGGTGCATTTTATTATCACTTTAGAATTAGCGGCAATCCAGGGGTGGCATTGGCTTTTATGGTGGGTTAATTATTAATCTTAATGAAAAGCACAACAACAAAACAGTACAATGACAAACTCACTTTTATTAAAAACAGAACTTTTATTAACAAAACAAATAAGCAGGGCATACACCATACTGATAAATGATATCTGACTCCTGCTGGAGATCTGTGCTGCGACTCTTGTTTGGCTCTCGCTGAATTGAACAGACATACTAATTTTTTAATTGTAGTGTCTGTTATCTAACCGAACAAATGATTTTTATTACTATAAAAAAGTCAAAACATCGGTGGGAGGGTGGTGATGTAACACACCATTTATCTATCTATTTTTCCCCTCTCTCTACCCTTCTATCACTCTATCTGTCTATCTACCTATCTCTCTTTCTATCTGTCTGTCTGACTAACTGTCTGTCTGTCTATCCCACCTGTTCATTTACTCGCACAAAAACATTGTAACAGAGCTGCATACTACTAACAGCTGCAACAAACCTGGATGAAATGATATGGAAAACATATACAGTTAACTCACATTATTTCTTTCTAACTCTTGTCACATTCTTAGAGGGTGGAAGGGATCGGGCAGTCCAGTGTGTGTCATTATAAAGCCGTGATGTCAATTCCCTCTGGTGCACAGTAGATCTGAGCGACAGGAACCAGGCGGTGAAATGGAAACATATCCAGTCGTTGTCTACTCTTCCTTCCCATGTTCTTATATATCCTGAAGCAAATGGTGTACAGTTAGAATGACACTGGCCAAAGCTGAATAACAAAATGTCCAACATCCTGTGTCCACCTCTCATTTCCTATTGTATCCAAACTTCTACCAGTTTTTAACATGCCACAGATACTCCAGCTTTATAGAATGGCGTGTGTATTTAGAGAACAATGAGGTGGATGTGTGAGAATTGATTTTTTGGACAGACGGTAGATTGACATGTTTACATTGTTCATTCAATATGTGCATTTTTAAGGTGACATACTGTATATGATGGTGCTATACGTACATTTATAATCTAGAATGTCTAAAAAACATAAACTCACCCAGGCTGCCCCTTACCCTTTGCACACCATTTGGATCACTCTAATGATTTGGACAGAGTTTAATGTAAACGCATTGACTGTAAGGGGGAACAGCGTGTCGTCTGGATATCTCCCTTGAGCTGTAATCTATACTGAAGTGCTGCATCTTTGATCAGCACAACTTCATAAAGTCTTTAGAGATACTCTATTTTGGCAAGGCGGCTTTTCAGGAAGACAGCAGGATGAAAGATTATCTCTCGCTTTTCCCTTCATCTCCAAATGTTTTTATTGGAAAGTATTGACACTCTTTCACCTTCCTGTTTTGCAGGCCTCACCGTAAAGCTCTTCAGTAATGGCTCACTGCTTAAAACAAAATGTATAAATTAGTAAATAAACAATGTGAAATCATCAGATGATTTCTAAGAAAAGAAAATCTGCGTTTCTGAGTTTCTGATCAGTATGATGTGTGTTTCATGTTCCAGATATCAGAAAAAGGTAGTGATGCAACTAACCTGAAGCAAACTTCTCTCTCTTTTGCATCTTTGAGGACACTTATATCATAGGACTGTCATATCATAGCAAATGACAAGGCTCTTAGGTTTGTTTACTGTATTTTAATGCAAAACAATGTGTAAAAATGCACACACAATGTTCATTAATTTTATATAACAGCAACTGACCGAGGCGAGTTGTTGTGGGTAAAATAGCGCTGTAGGCAGCAGTGTGTGTCCCTGTGGTGTGTGTCCACCGCCCCCCGCCCCACACACACACATACACACACCTCAGGCATGCATGTCTGCCAAAACACCTGCCTCAAGGTATTCACACCGCTTATAAATCAGGGTTCAGGCTACGGCCAGAACAATAGCAGATGTGAGAACAATAGGACCTGTTAATTCATAATGATGCAGGCTTCCTCCAAAACAAAAACAACCAGATACACTAATTATCATGAACAACGTGTGAAAAACAACAAATTTGTTCTGAGGCTTAAAGGCTCCTTCAAAGTGCCCTAAGATACAAATATCAGATGAGAATGAAATTTTAGCTTGATTAATTGTCACATTGTTGGGTATCAATGTACTCTTTGTCTTGGCAAAAAAGATTCTTTGGAATCCTGGCATGTGGATATAAAAATTGGATTAGTTTTGGATGACTCACTAAACAAAAAAAGTATAGAATGACAATTCTAATATCCCACCTTATGCTTTGAAGCATTACACCATAATGCTTCATCAAGAATTAATTTAGGATGTACTGCACCTCTTTTACTAGCTCAGCTAAATCATTTAGTAGTATAACATACACCAGACCAGGGGTTTTCAAACTTTTTGATGCCAAGGACCGTCCCCAAAGTATGGTGAAAACTTTTTGTGGGACCACCTTCATGAAAAACGTATTTCATTAATACCTTAAATCTCTTAAATATCTTTAAATTATCCCTATAGTACTCTACTTACCTTTGTGGTCCTCCAACATCAATTTGAAAACCCCTACACTGGACAATCATTACCTTTTAAAAAATGTTGGCTGTTTTCCTTGCAACTGAAGATGCATCCACTATTTTGGTAATTGAATAAAGGATCACCATCAGCGAATGTATTAGTGCCCGTATGGTGTGTTTTACTGTTAAACTCTTTGATTTAAAATAAGACAAATTTAATGCTACAACCAAAGAGATCTTACTATATTTCCAACAAAACAAAAGCATGCTGTCCTTTTGAAGTGTAAAAAACACACTCTTTACAAACAGATACATGAGCCTTATGGCAGCCTTGTATAGATCTTCTCCTCTTGAAAAAAAAATGGACTAATTTTTGCCGCATGCAAACAAGAAAGCAGTTATATAATCAGCTCCAGGTCTTTAGTGGTGGGCGTCTGTTGGCTATGTTTAATTGATGTTGAGTGGCCTTTTGAAGTTGAAGTATGGAGAGAACTGCTGATCTGAGGAAGTGAACAGAACCTTCTCTGCTTCTCCACGATGCTAATCTTGCCTAGACTGCCGCGCCCTGTGCTAACTCGCCGCCTGTCGCCAGCATCTCGATGCCCAGAGACAAAGATAAGTTGTGTGGTACTGCACAAAAGCCCTCCCCCATCCCGTATCTGTCTGCAATGTGTGGCTTAGTTAGAGCTCATGAGAACTTTAATGTTACTATTAAACAAGGTAATTGATGAAGTAGCCCTTGTATCCAAGAGAAGCAATTAGCTTAATGCTAATAAAGCAAGCAGATATTGAGATCTGGATTGAGAGGGCAACTGGTGGTCCAAACTGCAGTAATGAAGGCAAATGGCTGGTCATTTAGTCAGTCAATCGAGCATGAGGAGCATGTGTAGCTCTACCTTGATACTTATCTACAATCATTGAGTGTTCTGGGAGCAAAGTTTGCGCGGTGATGTGATGCTAACGCTACACTGTGTTATATGGCAACTCATATGGCAAATCCAAATGAAATGCCATCCAGCTTCACATGGAACAATGTTTTTTTGATTACTGGCCTTGCATGGTGTGAAATGAATGAGTAATACGCTATACTTAGAAAGGGAAAACAAGGCTATATGTTTGCTTTTTATTTCTTTTCAAATGAGACACAGGTGAGGTGTTAGCCAAACCGAGGAATATAAATAGACTCTGTTGCAGTAGCAGGACTTTGATTCCATACATTCTGATGTGCAGCTTGTTACTGGTTTATGGAAGGGCAGACCTGCACTTGCAAATGAAAACGAAAGTAAGTGGAGGCTGAAGGAATCAGCAGCACAGTGGAAATGAGCCCATTTTAGCAGCATAAAGAGCTCCATTACTGCTGCTGAATGCATAAACCGCACACCGTCCACCCAGCATCGCTACTGCAAATACACTCTAGCCTCCAGCAATATTAAACACACATACACACATTAAATGAAACCACTGCTGAGTTGGTTCAGGGATTTTGGTGAGCTAATGATGTCTATTTTGACTCATGGTGTCATGGTTTGCATGCTTTACCTTTCTCTGAATGTGTGGTACTAAGATTTTCTAAATTGTAATTTTAAATGATTTCATATTACTTTAGCACTGAAAATTCATGACATCTGAATTCTGCATATGAATCAATTATTCATTAGCAGTATAATTGCATCCTAAATGCTGCATGTATAACAAATTGCTGAGGTTAATAGTAAAGATTTACTAAACATATATATGCAATCTACGAGCAACTGAGTTTTATTCTATAGTCTTATATATTGTTCTCCTTAGTGAATCTAAAGCTTAGACCGTTCAGCACAGCACCGTTCTTTAATCTTAATCGGTCTGCAAATCCAGTCTTGTTTACAAAACAAGCCTCATTGAAATTAAGCGAACAGACAACGTTTTACCTCATCAGCTGAAAGTCATTAAAAATAAAGTTTTGCATTCCTATTGGAATCCAGAGGAAGCATATGCAGCGACTGTCTTCTTCCTCAACCAGGCACTATACAATATTTTGTATTGCTCGGTAGTTCCGGTTTGTCATCACGTGGTAGGCCTATGTTATTTAGCAATGTGCGAATCGGTGGGCGGGGCTAACGGCCGTGTTGAAGTAGGCGTTGATCTTCGTCTGCGGGGGTGGTGTTTTATCCTCTTTGACATCATAGTTCCCCGAGTCGTTTGCTGAGCCTGGTCTCAATAAAAGCTTTAATTGGACTAACAAGGACTTACAGGATATTCTTATAATATGATGACCTCTTCGATGTCAAAAAGCTCAAGAAAAATTAGATTTCTCAGTTCATCACCCCTTTAGTAGATACTCAAAATGTTGATGCATTGCACCTTTAGGTCTAATGAGCCTTAAGAGTCTTATGAGCCTTTCCTTTTAATGAATGGTTAAAAAGCACGAGTTACTGGTTTAAAGGGTTAGTTCACCCAAAAATGAAAATTCTGTCAGTATTTACTCACCCTCATGTTGTTCCAAACCTCTTTGTGTTTATTTGTTCTGCTGAATACAAAGGAAGATATTTGGAAGAATGTTTTAATCAAACAGATCTCAATCCCCCTTGACTACCATAGTATCCTGATCTGTGAGATCTGTTTGTTTCCAAATATCTTCATTTGAGTTCTGCTCCGCTCTGATTGGTCAGATGGCTTAGTCTGTTGTGATTGGTCAACCACTTACATTGTGAATCAGAAAAAAAAATGGCCAGTACCATATTTTAATTTTAGCTCCAGAGACTTCCTCAGCATTTGATACACTGGCAAACAAACTGTAACGATGACGTCGATTTTACAGCATTAATCCGACCCTGAGTCCTCAACCTTTTAAAGTGCATGCATAGTGGATTTGCTTTGGCAGCATGGAAGACAGTGTCTTCTCAACATGAACAACACGAACCAAACTCTTCCAGGCCTCAGCTACAACTACTGTGTTTGAGTAGAAGACGTTCACCGGCAGCCAATGAAAACCATAGGCTGGCATTATGCAAATATATCACAAACCTACAAAGGTTTCGCACAAGAATTAGGACTGGAATTACTGTTGACTCGTTTCAGGCAGTTCAGAAACGGTTCTTTCTTTTGAGCGACAGTAACGTAGCATGACAATTTGCAGACCTTTTACATTCACAAACAGCTATATTGAACAATGCATTACTAGTAATATCCAAAAAAGCATAATATGGGCACTTTAAACAGCACTTCTACAGGCGTAACCCATTGGAAAATGTCTCTGTCTATATTTTTTCAAAAGTTCATAAACATGCCTATAACTAGGTGCGGTTGATCAATTTAAAAAAGACTTATTTTCCTGTTCCTTGCACAATACTATGTTAAGACCTCAAAACACTTTTACCATAGTGCATGATTTTAATACATTTTAACATTTGCATCACATAACCAGCTTCATATGTATGACTTTTCTGACATAGTAAACATGTTTGCATTGAAACCAACATATTAATTATGTTGTCAGAATTAACATATTAAAATGTTGCCAGATTCATGTGCACCTGTTTCGGATAAAACTGAACACACTTTTCACACCACTTGCTGGACATTTCACTTTGAAAGTGTCACAATACATGCAAAGCAATGCAATATCATTTTGTAGAACTGTCGCCACATGCTTATATTTTTTATTTCAACAAGCCCTAGGTTGCACAAACTAGACCAAAAAAAAGTCTAAAATATATGCAAACTAGAAAAAAAAATCTGTCTTTTTTTATAATCGAATACGTTTTTTTTTTGTTTTTTGTTTTTTTTCTTCTAGGTGGTATTTAAAGAAGTGGAGAAAAGACCGGTTGTGGGCAGTGAAGATCTTTCCATTCATCAGCTGACTATGGATAATTCGCTGTTTAGCACACAGAGCAAATGTAAGTTTCATTAATGTTGTGTACAGTTCTTGGTAGTTAAACTACAGTATGTTCCTAATTTAAGGAAGGTGTTTGCACTAATATTGCCTGCTATGCTGACAGCACTGCCTCGAGGGACACCAGAGATTTAACTTGGTGGCAGGTCATTAAGAATAAGTAACTATTTCTATTGCTGGACCTGGACTATTGACAAAGGTCTGCAGTTACACTACATAAATCTTACCAACGTCATAGTAATGGAGATCTCATGTTACAATCATACTAAGCCCCCGAGCTCTTTACTCTTTGAAATAATGAGTATGTTGTACTATGTGTAGACAAGACATGCTCTCAAATTCACGGTGCAAAGCTCTCTCCAGTACATTTTTGAACATTCATTGAATGTTTTGTCATGTATCGTAAACTTGAGCAAGTGAACATATGAATGTGCAGGGCTCAACGTTAACGCTTGTCGACTTTTTTTGAAGGGTCGAGTTAAAGAGAATTTTACTTGCCCAACTGAACAAGTAGCCCAATTAAACCGTCAAAAACAACAAAAAAATTACTAGGGCCAGAACATCACCAAAACATGAGAATGATTTGATCACATTGCATCAGTTTTGATTTCAGCACACTAAGCAAAACAACAGTGGAGGTAATGTAATCGTAGCGGTGGCATGTTCTAGGCTAATTTCACCCTCACGCTCCATTGTGGCAATATCGCGAGACGTCTCGTCACATTTTAATAACGAGATCCTATGGCACAAGATCTCGTCACATCCCTTCCTCGGGGTAAATAGCACAGATTGGCAGATTTAAATATGCTAGCACTGATAGAACAGAATATTGATTATTGAGAATATTACTTCAGGGGAGGCCTTCCAATGCAGAACGGAGGGGAATTTTCAGATTTGATTAAAGATTACGAAGCCAAAAAATATTCGTGTGGATTGACTTGCATGGATGAATTTGTTCACCACAAAACGATCAATTTGCATTTACATTTAGTCATTTAGCAGTTTTATCCAAAGCGACATCTGAGGATTAAACCAAGCAAATCATCGTGAAGAGGCAAAAACATAGCAAGAAGTGGTCAAAATACAAAGTTCAGACATTTAGGCAAACAAAGTAAGTTTGGTTAATTTTGAATTCATGTGGACTTTAATGTTGAGCCCTGCTGTATATCACATGTAATTTATAAATCCACACCTATTCAGCCACTTGAGAAGGTTATATGCTGAGGTTAGTCAGTCACAACAAAGACAATTTACATAGTACAGTACCAAAGAACCTGGATTTCATGATAACATTTCCAGGCTATATTTCAGCCACTTTTTTTTTTTTTTTTTTGCAATTAACAGAATATATTTTACAGTAAATTCAGTGATTATTTGAAAATTAACTTAAAAGTAGTTTTAAAAGAGTACTAAAGCTTTAGTACAGGGTTCCTACAGGGTCTTAAAAAGCCTTAAATGCATTGAATTTATGAATTTGGAAATAATACCTTAAGAAGTCTTTAAAAAGACTTGAATTTTGATATATGGGTCTTAAAAATTGTGCTGTATGTCAGTGTTAATTTCATTGATGAAAATAATGATGAAAACTTTTCTTCAACGACATTTTTTCACTTACGAAAACGAGACGCTAGTTTTGAATGACAAAAACTATGACAAATCTATTGCCATTTTCGTCAACGAAAAAAAAACTAAATGAAAATGTTAGATAGTGTCGATCTGGGAAGCGATCCAGTCAGAACTGATGTTCTGTGTGTGTTTAGCTAATGTTAAAACACAACATAAGTGTGTGTGTGAGTACCTTCTTCCAAGAACAACTAGCAAGAGCGTTCTTCCTTAAAGCACACGTCCGTTCTTTGCATTCTTGGTGTTGAGAAACACCCTAATATTTCATTGTTAAAATGTGCCATACCGATCCCCGTAGCTCTCTGCTCCTGGTATTTGTCGATGTCGATGTGCAGACTAGTGCTGAAAAACTCCTGCGTGGCTTTTAACCTCTGGTGCATCGACACCATCTCGTTCTTCTGCTTTGACAATGTGCCGTTATGTCTGAGGAGACTCATGCTGGAAGAGAGAGAGTGAACGAGTCATTTACAGCCTCTCACAAAAGCTCTATATAAATAAATGTGACCTTATTTGAGTGAAGACTTTACAATAAAGTAGCATTAGTTAAAGGATTAGTTCACTTTCCCCATGTCATCCAATATGTCCATGTCTTTCTTTCTTCAGTCGAAAAGAAATGTTTTTAATGAAAACGTTCCAGGATTTTTCTCCATATAATGGACTTCAATGGGGTCCAAACGGTTCAAGTTCCAAAAGAAACTTTCTGTACAAACTGCAAACTTGTTCAAAGGGCTTTAAACGATTCCAGACGTTAAATAAGGGTCTTATCAAGCGAAACGATCGCTCATTTTAAAAAAAAATAACTTTTTAAAAAACTTTTAAACTTTTTTTTTAAATAAAGTTTAAGTTTTATAAGATCAAACGCTCACCTTGCTCAGTTCTGTGGTGCACGTTCGTGACTCTCCTGTTCGAACTCGTTCAACAAAATGAACAAATCTTTTTCCGAATCAATGCGTTCGTTTCTTTCGCCGAATGAACAAAATGACTCGGAAAAAGATTTGTTCATTTTGATGAACGAGTTCGAACAGGAGTGCGTTACAGAGCAAGGCGAGCGTTTGAGCTTATAAACTTAAATTTTGTTATTTATTTATAAAATGAGCGATCGTTTCGCTTGATAAGACCCTTATTCATCGTCTGGAATCGTTTAAAGCCCTTTGAACAAGTTTGCAGTTTGTACTGAAAGTTTCTTTTGGACCTTGAACCGTTTGGTCCCCATTGAAGTCCATTATATGGAGAAAATCCCGGAATGTTTTCATCAAAAACCTTAATTTCTTTTCGACTGAAGAAAGAAAGACATGGAGATCTTGGATTACATGGGGGTGAGTAAATTATCAGCATTAAAAAATTAAACTACTCCTTTAATAAGTCATGGGAATGAATTATAAATTCAATGCCACAGTATCTATTGTTTTCTCGTGCATGTCATATGCGAGGCTCAATAGGATATTCCAGAGTTTTTTCAATTCAATTTTCAGTTCAATTAATTGTGTGTTTCACATAAAAAGTAGCGAAACTGATTTTGGTGATTTTCTGTTGTTGTTTTGGTGTGAATTGAACGATTCCTCTAAATATAAACAGCATGTGTGAGTGTCTTTGGGTAGAAGATCCTGGCACAGTGTGTGTGTGTGTGTGTGAGGGCTCAGTGCGAGGAGCTGCGGTCATTGGCCACGTCCTGCAGGCGTCGGAGCAGCGCCGTCTGGTTGTCCTGGCACAGCCGTTTGGCGGGCGACTGAAGCTCCTCCTCCAGGCCGATGCTGCGCTTCTTGGTGGGCGTCTCGCCGGTGCGGATCATCACGTTGATCTCGCGGAGCCGCTGTGGGACAGAGGGATCAGCGCTTTAAGAATGATGAACCTCAACAGGAAGCGTGTTTCCAGGAATGTTTGGTTCTTACGTTAGAGGGACTGGAGCTGACGGAGTAGAAGATCTTGTCCCGAGGAGAGATCGAGCAGCCGGTCTTGTGTGGAGAGATGTAGATGGAGTGATTGTGGGACAGGAGGACCCGGCGAGGAGAGCCAATGCGGAGCGAGGGATACGGACAGAGGGGAGGAGCTTCAGCCTGCACACACACACACTGCAGTATTAAAACTATTTTCTTATTTATATATATATATATATTAGCGCTGTCGATTTAATGTGTTAACTTCATTAGTTAGTTAAGGAAAAATAATAATAACCAGTGAGTTAATTAATTTAAAAAATGTTGCACAATTTTGCTGACTTTTTCTGAAAAGCACTACCTTTGAAGCAGAAGAGGAGCAATGAACAGTTGTGTTTCGTTTCTGCATGAATACGTTTTGAGCGAATCATTCGAGTAAACCAATGATTCAGTGAGTCGTAAAGAGACTTGCACATGGAAAGATCTTTGCAGGAAAGTTTAGATTCCTGAATCAAAGTAATCAAATGAATGAATGAATGATTCAATGACTCACTCATTTAGATATTACCGCCACCTACTGGCAGATGTAGATTCTTATTTACAGACATTTCATACAAAAATCATATTTTGGGGATTGTTTGGCCAAAAATGTACTCAAAAATTTTGGTAACCAAACCATTTTGATGTGTAAATATTTCCAATATTTTTTGTATTTTCTGAATAAATTGCCTGTTAAAAGCTTTCCGCTAGGATGCAAGTGTGTTGTGGGTGGTTCCGTGTTGCTAGGCTATTCTGGGGTGCATTTCCCGAACATAACTTGCAGCAACTACCATTGGAGAAATTAACAAGCTAGTTGCAACTGTTTGTATAAACCGCAGTAACATGGTCACACCACCGTAGTTTGAACCACTGTCGCTAATGATGTCACGCAGGGGGTGGGAAAATAACTTCTGCTCAATTTGCCTTTGGCAAAGCCATGCCCTAGAATGTAGATTGACCAATCACAGCGCAGCCAAGAACGAGCTCCCACAGACGTCCGACACTTTTTCACAGCGCTCTATTGACTTTCAACACAGACGTCTCATATTTTTGGTCTCGGCAGGCTATTACCGTCGTAGTTTTATCAAAAATATGGTTAAACGTTGTGCCTGGGGCATTTGTAACACAGATACGTGTTTCCCAGAGAGGTTGGAGGGGGGTGTCCGTTTTTCCCAGCATGTATG
>JAOTRC010000005.1:14988437-15004666 GCA_027497675.1 Cyprinella lutrensis
ATCTTCCTTTGTGTTCAGCAGAACAAATAAACACATAGAGGTTTGGAACAACATGAGGGTGAGTAAATACTGACAGACTTTTAATTTTTGGGTGAAATAACCCTTTAAATCAGTGCCCTATACTATTTTGATGTAATAAAATTAGACATTATAACTGAAAATTCTGAAAAATAATCTGTATTTAATCAAATTGAATCAAGCTCATCAGCTTGTGAATTGGAAACAAATAATCTGTATCAGACTCAGTCTTACTCTGCATAAAAGAAACCTTTCCATAACAACCAAATGAAATGGATAGATTGCATAGACTAGTGCACAAAGTAAAGGTGTGATGTGGCTCTAATAAGAGTGAGTATGAGTGTCCTGTCTAAGTACAGCACACTGTGATTGAATGATCTTAGACACTTGAGGCTGCAGTAAATGGCAACCCTGTGGTTGGGCCTCAGTTTGGTGCGATCAGCTGATCCAGGCTTTGAGCTGCCATTCACTACTCCTCTATCACTGTAACCCTAATCGCTTAATCTCTGTCTACTGTTGCTGTCAACATATACAAAGAGTCCAGACTCCTTTGTGTGCCAAACCTTTGTGTGTGACCAGCCTTGATATCTCTGTGTGGTGTATTTCAGCTATGAGTGTGTTTCATGATAGATATATGTAACTTTCTCGAATAGAAGACTGTAACCTCATTAAATCAGCACTGTTGCTGCACTTGTGCCATGCTTCCTCCAACCTGAACCATGCAGTAACTCTTAGAAAGCACAAAACTGCTTTAAAGATTGGCTACAGAAAAAATAAAAAAAAACACGACACTAGAGGAGAGAGAGAAAAGGTCGGGTGGAAGGACAGACTCTGACAGCGTCTGTACTCTGACATTTCTCTGCTTGGATAACCATCGCACCCACTGTCCTTCCAGCCATGAAGGGAGGGGGGGTAATGTCAGTTGTCAATCAAGTTAGTCCCCATGCAGCTCTGGTTTCTGTGCTGCTGTGCATGGCCTATCTTAGAGACAGACAAAGAGGCCACCTTTCACCCCTAACACCCCCCTCAGTACCATCTCTTGCCCCATTTGCAGCCTGAGGCTGGGCCAAAGGAGCTGAAGCATCAATTTTGTGGAGGGGAAATAGAGCACAGGTGGTTCACTACATCTCTCATACTCTATAAGATAGGATAGCTTTACTAATGTGACATTTAAACACCTGTTCTGTTCTTTACACATGTGTGTATCGTAGTGTTTGTAGCCTTTCAGTGTAGATGTAGACAATTTCCTGTGCTTATGCCTGTGTTTGCATGTGCTCTCATCTTTTGAGCTTCTTATTTAGGCCAGAGATATAAGTACACCAAATTATTGGACAATGCAGTACAAGTTTCCAGAGTAAATATGGTGATAATAATACTCTGAACTCAAGGAGGGGCGATAGTTACCTTCATCTGACATCTGCGCCATTTTACTAACTTTTACTTACTTGCATGATTCTCTTCAAACTGTTGATTCATCATGACAGACACCTTAAAAGCAAAACACATAGAAAACTGAAACATTGCAGAATATGCTACATGTCTTTGTATTGCATTATGTGATAAATTGTAATAAAAAATGCATGAAATTTAGTTACTAAGACTTACTAAGCTTACTAAGTGTATGATAATTAAGAAAAAAGCAAGCAAAACTTGTATTAAAGATGTTTTTGAGCCTTTATTTGATATTCAACGTGTTAGCAAAAGAGAACAGGAGGGCCTGGCTTCTCAGAGGGTGGGTGGTTGCAAATCAGCAGCCCCTGAAATGCTCACTGCTGGTTAAAGATGTGTCCTATTGAAGTGAGGTTGGGAAGGGCAGATCTTTGGACATGTCAGAGCTGGAGTGACAGATGGAACACAAAGAAGGAAAGAGAATATAGATAGAAAGATGAGGTGGAGGAAGGTGTCCTGCTGTGCCCTTCTGTCCACACTGCAAACAGCAGGACTGGGTCTGATGGGTTGAGTGTTTGTCTAGCAGTAAGTATAAGTGTGTATTACTCTCGTCTAGGTCAAAGCGGTGAGGCCCAGAGTGGGTTGGATGTCACGCGGCCCACAGGGGTGGCGGGGTCAAGGGGTTGGGCTCCTGCTTGCTGGGGAGCTTTGATGGGTGGCACACTCTCCCAGCGAAGCCTTCCTGCTGGCTCTGCTGTCTTTTGTTTTGACCTCAGGCATGTCGGAGCTGTTTCCAATTACGCCCTTGGATCGGGTGGTGTGTATTTCTATGTGTTATATTGGATCATAATTGACTATAACTGCACCCTCTTAACTTTAACCAGGTGTGCTGGCCAAACCAGAGATATTAGGCTTGTGCGCTTACAGGCACGGTGTGTTTTGAGTAAGTCATGCCAGGGTTTGACACCAGGGTCTGATTTGGCCCTGAAGGAATAGTAGGGAGATTGGCCGTGACTTATTGCCAGATCTTACTGCTATCGGGCTGAGCGAGTGCACATGTTGTCGTGTGCATTCAGGAGTCGTGTTTGTGGGTAGTGTAGTGCTTTACGAGCTGTGTTAGGTTGTTGTATATATGTGTTAGTCATGCTCTCCTGAGGCACAGCGTTGCTTAGCGCAGCGCAGCAGCCGTAACCGCAACCATTTTTCCAAACCAGCACGAAAGGTCTCGACGGAATCGTTGCCGCACGAAACAGCGAAAATAACAACATGTGGATCTGCAGCCACCTGCGACGGGTGCTTTATGAGTGGCCCCCCCACTCTCTCAGATTAAAATAGCCCCATTTACTGGCCTGACAAAGAGGGAAGAGGTCCGGTAGACACCAGAACCTTACACCGGGAGAGGAACGAGAGTGGGGATTGATGGCTCATTGAAGTGCCACTCATAGAGAGAGAGCAGTTATGTCAATCCAGTCTAGTGTTTCAGAGTTCACCTCGGGCTAAAGCCAAGCTAAGTGCACACAGAGCGAGGGCGGCCCGGGTCAGCCTGCAACCAAAGACAACCATCCAACCTGAGAGGGAGGTTTCCATCAGTCTAACAAATCTTACTTAACAGTACACGAAATCTTACCACATGGACAGGGAAACAAAGGAAAATGATGAAAACAATGAGCCTAACGTGAAACCAGAGAAGAAGCCGACACATCCATATATTTAGTTACACAATCGGACCGAATGCATGAGGTGCTCGGGACAGAGAGATGCTTTGGCTCTGAGCGGCCTTGTGTGGGATACTGTGTAGGTGACTGAGGTCTAACAAAGAGAAGGGAAGAGAGAATGAGGACATTGTGTTAGGCAGGCTAGTGTTGAGCATGGAAAGAGAAAGGCTGGGTTAAGAGTCGCCATCATTGATGACTCTATAGAGGAAACACAGCTCCTGAACTCCGATGAGCTGGGCTGCGCTTTCAACAAGCTCATTACTGTCACTTCTTTACATGTCCTGCGGTCATCTTTGATGCTAATGGAGAATGGAGTGGCAAGCAAACAGGAAATAATGTGAACAATATAGCTTCGTCACAACTACTCAACTACAATTCTAAGAAATAATTATCAGACACATAGTCACATTGACCAAAATACACAAACGCAATTAGTTTATATGTATTTTTTTTTTACTCTGAATTGGGATTCCACTATAATGGGGACAATCTGTGACTGAGAGAAGTAAAACAAATGTTTTTGTTGTTGCTCCAAAATGCCAAATGAGTCACATTGAATTGTTTGTGTTATTCAATGATCCAACCCTCACATAGATTATTTGTTCTAATGCGCTTTTTGGACATCTGACAGGTAGGAGGAGATGTGGAGCTTGATGAGAGGAAGTGTGTACGTGTGTGTGTGTGTGTGTGTGTGTTGGGGGGAGGAGTGTGTTTTTAATTACACGATATGTGTTATACGGATGGTTAAAAAGCCAGTTACACAGAGGAGAGCGAGTGTAACTCTGCCAACATTGAAATGCATGCTCCGATTCCTCACTAATTAAAGCAGCAACTTCAGAAATGCCATAATAACCATTAATTAGGGGGCTGCTATTTTCAACATAATTTGCTAATTAGTCGGAGACACAGCGCTATGGAGGTGACTAATTATTGGTGGGCCGGTGCAATAGATACTTGTGACTTGGGTGAAAATCACACTCTTATGGGGTCAGACAATTATGGGTGTGACTCGGGACCCGACAGGTCCATTATGGCTTGCAGTCTGCTACCCTCCCCCTTTAATAAAGAAATGTACTACATTGAACACTGGACCCTGTTTATTTACTAAGGCTTGAAGATGCTGCGTCCACACAAACGCTTATTAGTATGTCGGCTTTAACTCTTGACTCCACTGACCTGTCTGTGATATTGGACTGAGGGTGAAAATACATCTCAGCCCACAACGTGTCACTTCCTACTGTGTGACCTAATCTCCTCATAACCCTTTGAAGCCCATACTCCTCACTGACTCCACGGAGGCCTGTACACACACATCTACTGTTGTGCTGTTGTGTATGTAAAGTTGTGTTGTGCTATGCATTTTACAGAAAAAAAATCTGTTGAAGATGCAGTTATCTTGTTTTATAGTCTTTAAAAATCCGGTCAAGGCCTCTGAATAATTCATGTCTGAAATCTTTAGGGCTGTTACAGGAGCTCTAGCTGGTTGTTAGTTTGTTGCTATTGACTATGTTTAAATGAAATTCCTTTAGATTGCCTGAGGGAAAATCCTCTAATATTCACCACAATGGAGAGCAGTTAAACACCATCCAATGTCATGGAGATACAGTGAAATCATTTTTAATCATTAGTATGTCCGTACCTTCTTTACTAATAAAATACATGCTGGTTTGCTAAGAGAGCTGCTTTTCTGCCTACTTAGGGAGCTTCCTCATAAAGCTGCATCTTAAATATCATGAAACGACTGATTTGAATCTCGGACCCTCTTGCCTACAAACCTGGATGACTTTCTGTGGAACATTGAAGATATTTTGAGGTTTTATTTTTTTAATACAATGAAAGTCAATGGGCTTCAGTGTTTTTGGAATGACATAAATGACGACTTAATTTTAAATTTTGGGTGGTCTATCCCATTAATGGTCACTCACCCACACTAATAAAGCTAATGACACAATACTCAGATAAGCACTGTTTAAATATACATGCACACTCAAATATTTGGACTGCTTCTGGTGTGTGTTTGGTTGTCTTCAGCATTGGTGTTTCCTGAGAGGATGAGTTCTAGAGGAAGTAGGTTTCCTTCTGTCAGTGTGTGTGTGTCACCGGACTATCCCACTTCAGCGGCAGGGCCCTGGGGCCATTCAAACTTTACTCTTTTCCACTACTGTCAGTGTATCACTGACTCACTGTATGAGTCTTCAGTGTAGAGAAATGTGTTTAGAGGGGTAATCTCAGTCAAAGTGATTTTACATGGACAGTCTTACACTAATTATGATTAATACGCCTAATGGAAACACTTCAATTTCGCAAAATCTCCCATATATCGCAAAAAACTGTTTTTACACTTTCATGAGGTGGTTTTTCAGGCAATTTAAAAAAGGAATATTTTGCAAAACTATTTTTTTTTTTTTTGCGTGAATCTATTTGGAAACCAGGCTAGTGAGTGTAAATAATGTAGAAGCTTTCCTCTAAATACAGTGTTTCATAAAACAATGGTAGTAGGTCATTTTACAGTGATCTGTAACATTGACCTTCAAACATAATTATGTATGATTATTTCTGCATTCATATTTTTAATATATATGCTTAAATAGTTCCTGACATTTTCTTTCTTTTTCTGTCTCTTTTTCTCTGGTGCTGCTGCTTCTCTATATGATCTTGAAACAGGTAAGAAACAAATCTTCCTTTTTTTTATTCAACAGCAATAAGATTTGTGTCACAGAATATATGGAAGTGTGTGTTTAGATCCGGTAGTGTGTACTAATTTAGAACATTAACATATCACACATTCTCTATCTACCCGAGAAATTAACTGATTTTGCTCGGTCCAGATCTAACTTAATCCCTATTACTTTTCTTTTTCCCTTTTGCTCTCTCTCTCTCTCTCTCTCTCGCTCTCGCTCTCTCTCGCTCTCGCTCTCTCTCTCTCTTGCACTGTTTTGGAGAGACCTTTACTCATCATGGCTAATGACTTCCAAATACTTCATCAGCATGTAGCCTTAACCTTGCTGTTGTTTCCAAACACCATAACGGATCTAATTAACTGCTTCCCCCTTCTGTTTCACCTACCTCAACACACACATACACACACACTCACACACAGCATAAGCCAGTTTCATTCTGCTGAGTTCTTTGCCCAGTGCTCTGTACTGTTTTAGTGCTACAAAGGGAATATATATTTTTAAGAGCTTTGTGTGGATGGATGATGTTAGAATCACTGGCTCTCGCCCCACCGGCCATAAGAACAGCATCTCTTGTTTATTATAGTGCTTACGGCAGTGTTTAGTCAAGGACTCAACATGCGTACACATACTGAATCCAGAGCAATAAGGAGAGTTCAGTTTGCATCAGCAGATTCATTTCACACTGAGGCAGGATTAAGCCAAAACACTGGTCTGGATATTTGCGCCCTGATTAGAATGAAAACAGTTACACAGTCTGTGGCATTTATTTACATATTTAACTTTTGATCTTTTACCCTGTACTTGGCCCTCAAGTCGACAGAGAGAGGTGTGAACTGAAGGAAAGAACGTGTCACTCAAATTCAAGGATTCTCTCGCTTCGCTTGATAAACATATCTCAAGACTCAGGCTTTAAAATCCAGGCGCCCTGCTGGGGAGCAACCTGACCTCATAAGTTTATTAATTACTTTTGTTATTAACTATTCATCATGTTTTCTGATGTCCGTCCCAGTTCTGTGCTGAAACGAGGCCTATGTTATTTCCTTCAGCCGCCGTATGAAAATCTAACAGTCCACTGAACTTGATAAGTGTGCCATCATCTCGTTAATCAAATTACTTATGAACTGAAATTGACAGTTTTCATTAATTATAAAGGATTATTCTAATTGCGATTCAAATTTATTCATTTAGAACAGACGGCATTCAGTAATATTTCAGTGAATTTGCATATTAAATGGAGAGGGTGGTTGATTAAGTATGGTAATGTATGCGCAATGCCTTATTTTGTTTCTGGTGGGCCATATGCGGCATGGTGGCTGGGGCAGGTGAAGCCTCCAGAACGTGTTTAATTTGTTTGACAAACACGGAAGGGGACACAACACGTCCTCTGGCACCCCTCGCTCCACTCACCCCTGTGACCCTCACCTCCCTCTGCACCCACCTTTACCTTTAGCTTCATGTTGTTTCAAACCCATATGACTTTCTTCTGTGGAATACAAACGGAGATATTTTGAAGAATGTTCACGCTACACTTTTACTTTTCCCATCTCCATCATCTACTTTACACAAAAGAAAAGAAGTCATACAAGTTTGGAACAACATTAGGGTGAGTTAGTGTTTGTAATTTTTCGGCTGATCTGTCTTTTTAAAATTCTGATGGATTTGTGTGATAACATTATTTCTTAAAGGAGCATTGCGGAAGTTCTGAAATTTCTTACCGTTACTGCCACCAGTGGCCGTTAGAGAAACTGCAGCCAGTCTCATGCTCGTTCTCAGTTTGCACGCTCGTTGGCCACACTAGCTTTTTTTTAAATTGTGCTGGTCGCTTGTTTACGTCTGCAGAGTCCATTTCAAACAATACTGCTAGCGATCGTACCTATGTAAGTAGACAAGAACGCGTAATATTTTGTGAATTTTCATGCTAATTCCGACCCGACTCCACACACAATTGAGCCTACAGGCTGATAGAGGCAACCGTGGTGGACAGTCAAGGTGTCATTCTTTCTATTACATTATGGTTGGCTCATAAATGGACAAATGAAGTAAAAACCTACACGTAGCGCCTTTAAGTTTTGACAAATAATGTTGATGACTGAAATCTACTGCGCTGGTCACACTTTAGTTGTTTATACGCTGGCACGGTGCTTTTGTGATTCTTCAAATTGATTTTAATACTTTTTTACTCTGCAGTTGTCCCATTTGTCCTTTGTTCCCATTCTTAAGGTTAAATCAAACCCATTGCTTCTGGAGTTTCTTTGCAACCAAATTTGTAACATTTTTAATGGATTATGAATGCATAGCAAGAGTAGAAGTGGAATTACTGCTCCGAAAACTCATGCAAAGGGCATTACTTTAGTATGATTTAATATACGAGTTACGGCAAATAAAAAATAGGAATAAAATGAGGACATCTATCAACACCGTTTGCATTTACACAATGTGCCCTTGCTTACACAGGAACTCTTTATCAAGTTAAATATAGCTCGCACACTATACTTTAAATTTAGTTTGCGGATACTACATTTTAGACCATTTGTGTGTTTATACATCATCTTCAAGTGAAGAAAAACTACACGCCCAAACTGCCGTCGTCCAATATGAATGCATTAGTGCAAATTTCAGTCTAGCAGCGGAGTCCAATGGCAATAAAGCATTATTAGATTCCTTAGCAGAGGTCAAGCCCCTCCGACAGGTCAATGGTTAACCCTATAGCTTTACTCGGTTCCTGGACTGTTGTCCTGGCTGGGCGCCTGGGTGTCCCTGGGTGCTGGGCCACTTAAAAAGAAATAACGTAGCGCAGCTGCTGGTGTGTTTAATTAGCAGGGGTGCTGATTTTATGCGTGTGTGCGCCTGTAATGCTGAAACGGATCCTGCCCTTAGACAGCAGAGTATTGACAGTCTTCGGTGGCCCGGTGACAAGGCCATTCTTCATTACTCATGGCCTCAGGGAGAGAGGGGACTTGGGGTGGGGTATTGGGTGGTAATGGGGTTCAGGGATTTGGCTGCAGTCCAGCAGTGGCACACCCATTTGTGAGAGGCTTGGTGCGATTGCCATCACTTTGCCTGCCGAGATTTATGAGGTCTGCTTTAGAAAGGAAATGTTTCAATCACCCGTGCCTGCCAAGCATGTCCATCACTCTGACAGGCATTTATTTACGGCATCATAGAATTAAATCATGTGCACTACTGTACGTGTTACACACAGACAAACACACACATGTCAGGGAAGCCCTTTTCTAACTCTCCAACTAACTGGAAGAAACCTTCCAGAAACATGTTCTACACAAGTACAGTTAATAAACACAGGCTTGAATGCTTACCAACGCATTGCTACTGTGGCGGGAGTACTCATGAGAGCGATAGATTACCTTTACATGCATGTGCCTTTAAACTGGATGTGCTAGCTATAAACATATTGACAGTTTAGATAAATTTTAACTAATTCTTCAAACTGTTGCTTTGGGATGACAACAGTTGACCTAAAAGTGAAAACTGACAGAATGAGTCAGTGTGTGCTAATAATGGCTATAGCACCCCCTTGCATTGATGCAGAGAATGCATCTTTTACAGCTAAAAGCGTTTACGTTCATATATTTGTTTTTGACACAACTCCTATCCTTAAGTTCACTGAATGGGGATGTGAAAGAGATTATAGAATGGCAATGATAGACTGCACATTTGAGTTTTCAATCAAACAGAATCTTACCTTAGTGTCTTCTTAAAGTTACAGTAACTAATGGCGCTTTTCATTGTGGTGCTGCATGGTATGGTACGGCACAGTTTGGTACGGCACGCTTTGGTGCTTTTCTACTGCATGGTACAGTATGGCTCGGCTGGGTACGGCTCACTTGTGGCACTTTTCCACTGCTGGGTACGGTATGGCTCAGATAGGTTCAAATCAATTAGACTTTATAATTATAAAATAATCCTGGGGGAAAAATATCACAGTTTCCGCAAAAATGCAACATTGATAATGTTAAAAATGTTTCTTTAGCATCAAATCATCGTATTAGAATGCTTTTTGTAGGATCATGTGACACTGAAGAATTCAGTTTGACGTCACAGAAATAAATGACATTTTAAAATAGAAATGGAATAATAAAAAAATAAATAAAGTAAAGTTATTTTTAATTGTAATAATATTTCACACTATTAAGTGTATTTTTGATCAAATAAATGCAGCCTTGGTGAGCATAAGAAACTTCTTTTAAAAACATATACAATTATTTTCATGAGCTTTCGCTCTTTTCTAATTTAAATCCATAGGTTCTGTTTGAGTAGTTTTAAACACAATTCAACTGCTTCTGTGTCACTTATAATAATGACGCAAGAGTGCATTTTACATAAAATCATGTCGGAAATCTACAGTGTGTGCCTATGGGACATTCTCAAAAGCTGAGTTGGCTACAGTAAACAAGCTAGGTGGAGCTTAGCAAAGCATTAATTGAAGTTGAATTAACAAAACTGTACCAATACTTAAGGGTGTGACTCTTATCAAATAGGTCATCATAACCAAAACTAGCCATAAAAAAAGGGTTTTAGGGCTTCCACTGTAGGACTGCGCTCTAAATCCAGGAGTCCGAGACTCCCACTATCTGGCTCCATCAATGTGACATGATGAGTCCAGTACCCCTCCACTTTGTCCTGAGAAATATTTAAAGAAAGACAGAGTGGAATTACCTGACACAGGACAGGATTAGACGGAGCACAGACTGATAAATTTTTCAGTGCAATGAGATGTTGTGGCTGAATAAAACATTGCTTTTTAAATAGACATGGGCTAACATGGAAGGTGTTTCCTGCCAGTCTCTCTCCAGAGCCGTTGACAGCTACACGCTCCTGTCACATGCAGCCACACTGACTGATACAATTCAGCATACTCTCTCTCAGTGCACTCTTTCTTACCACTTTCACATCAGATTTGGTATGATCCTCCTGTATCTCATCCGATACTGAATGGCAGCCTGTCTGAAATGTGTGTGCGTGTCTTTTGGTGTCCTCTGTGACAAAGTACATAGCACACTCTTTGTGAGTACAGAGACCTAGCCTGACTCTCTCACACAGCATTAGCATGCCAACATGCCCTCTCGCACCTTCCGCCCGGTACACGTGCCTAACGTGATCCTACACGCTAGGACGGCTCGCCCCTTTTTCTCTCTTCCGCGCTGTCTGTCGGTGACCCCACTGTTACTCTGAGTTCTTACAGATGGCCTGAGCTCAGATAGCATCTGCCTCCTCCCATCCATCACAAGCGGCTGCTCTGTGGAGCTCCTCGGCGGGGGCCCGCATGCTTGCCAGATCCGTTACCCCACCTCTGTGTGTGGGACTCAGGTACCGAACGCTGCTTGCTAGCCTACGGTCACTCAAAAGAGGGAGGAACCCGAGTCTCCGCAGTCCAGACTGGGAGCGAAGGCCTGGCTGTGGGTTATTAATGGGCCCCCTTCGTTGTGCCTCGGCCCCCGAGGCATCTGCCTCCATAGCTCCTGGCACGGGATGCTGCCTCATAAATCTCTTCAAATAATACCGCGAGGCAGCTAGGGGAAAGGGGTCACTACGGAAACAAGGCAGTCAGACTGAGATGAAGTGTCAGTGATGCATGGCCTGTGCCCCCGAATGCAGGTAACATTCCCCCCCAAACACACACACACATAGAAAAAATTGGATGAGGGTATCAAGATGCAAAGCACGAGCTGGAACTATGAAAGAGATTTTATCAGGAAAACGAGGTATATATTTTTTTGTGCAAAACTCCTCAAGAGACCCCCGTGACGCCGATGAGTCCCCCAAAATCACAGCTCCAGCAGCAGATGAAGGAGTTGTAGGTCGCAGCTAGTGGAGTGGCAGCTGAAAGCCGAACATGTGGTTTGAATTAACACCCTCCCCAGGGTTCAGCCCAACAGCGGGGGGCGGCAGGATCTGAGACTACCTTGTGATGATAGACACATCCGTCTGATTATTGTTCTTCTCCTGACACACATCACTTTCACATGCACTGTAGAGTTCCCACGCTTTTTTCTCTTGTGTGCTTCAGAAGGTTTAGTGTACTCAAAATGTGGATATGATAATATTTCTTAGAAGATTATAGACCAGGGTCAGAATCTAATCAGGTCTCGGGGCAACAATGTCACCAAAAGTGATGAAAATGCCTCCAAAATGATTTTTTCTATTATAAAATAGCTGTTGTGATATATTTCAGAATATTCAGTTTGATTCTATTCAAAGGGATTATATCTGTTATATGCACCTATATTTTATTAAGATGTCTAACTTCCTATGTTTCTTCAACTCTTCTTCAGGTCTTTAGGAGTTGATTATTAATTTATTTATTTAGCCACAGCCACCTTCGATTTGAGGATTCTGCTATTCTCTAAAATTGCTTTGGATTAATTTTAATTATATAAAAAAATACGAATATTCCAAAATATTATGTAGTGTTTCAAATTATATTATTTTATCTTTTTGTGCTTTCATAATTGTAAAATAATAATAATTTGTCTTGTACACAAGCTTATGAAATATAGCTTGTGTTCATGAAATATATGTGTTCTTTTGTACTTAATATTCATCAAATAATCCTAAAAATATATTTATTTTTAAAAAAAAAAAAGAAAAATATTTAGCAGCACTTAAATGTTGACAATAATAATAAGAAGAAATGTTCCATGAGCACCAAATCATCATATTAGAATGATTTTTTTTTCTGAAGGATCATGTGACACTGAAGACTGGAGTAATGGTGCTGAAAATTCAGATCTGCAATTACAGGAATAAACTACATGTATAGGAATACAAAATTGTAAGACTATTTCACAAAATTATTTTACTGTAGTTTTGATCAAATTCAGCACTGGCATTTATTTCATAGACTTTTTTTTTGAACAGTATGTATTTACTGTTTATGTCACAATTCAGTTTAGTTTTTAAAATTCTGAAAAATAAATAAACCTGATGAAACCAAACCGGTCAACACCAATGCTATAGATAAATAGCAATGCTTTGACATGTATCGTTGGTTTTGATTGGAGAGTTTATTACCAGTAGTGCTCTGCTCAGGTAACGCAGCCTGTGTGCCGGAGCTTTGAGCACGAAGAAGATTGTTATATATTGGTTTAATAAAGTCAGAGACAAATGAAGCCCCCCTGCCAAAGAGGTCTGTGTTACACACTTCATGAACCAAATTAGTGTGGCAGCGCAACACGCCGATGCGTCGCTTTTGTTCTGGAGATGATCTGCATAGCGGAGCTCATTTCTCAGACAGATAAATCTGACGGCAAGCCGTGACTTCCCCCCTGAAGTAAATATTGTAAATAATGAAAGGGCCTGCCAGCAGTGCTTGAGGAATGACTTCATCCCAAGCCATTTATACAGACTGTCAGAGGGGAACAAAAAAGGAACTGGGCAGGGAAGAAAAGAATGGAAACCCCATCTGATTGGATAAAGAAACAGACTTGCTAATGCCTTCTGGGTAATAGAGATGGAGCACCACTTGAGCATTGGGTATGTGTGGTTGGGAGGGAGGGAAGCTTTTAATTGAGAGGTGAGAAGGATGGATCCCACAGGTTAACTCCATTCTTCAAGGGCCATTAATATGGATCAGATAAGGTTTTAGTGCACCTTCAGTGACACACAACATGCTCTATTAATCCTATTGATGTTGTGGATTTGCTGGATGATTATAGTAGAGTTTATCATATTCTGTTGTTAATACGCCTATGGTTAATATGTAAAATAGATCTAGAACCTTTGTTTTCGGGTCACAGCTGAGAGTCAAATACTAAAAGGCACCAGGGCCACTTAAGGGACAGCCTGTAACTTCCACTTCTCCCTAGAGGAGACTATTGTGATGAGTCTATAGCCCCTTTCACACAACAAATTACCTTAAAATTGCCAGAATTTCTTTACCAGTTAATACACAAAATATGTTGTTCACACACGGAATGTCGTTCTGGGCTTTTTACTGGTAAGAGATCGTTCACACATCAGCAGCAAAATACCGGTAAATTCTGTGATGTCAGTCATCGGAGGTTGTCTTTAAATGCCACGCCGTTGTCTTCAGCCGTTCAAATGAGGAGAAACGCTATAGAGTTTGACTGTCTATTCAATTTGACAACATTTTTTGACGTCTGAGTGAAAGGCATAAGGGGATCAAACAGAACACGTTTTTGCTCTTAAAAAACACAAGACGCGCATAATAGTATCCAACTGCATAGCGGCAACACTGATGAATGGAAGAGATGAAACCGTATGTAATATTGCAATATAAAAATGATTCGTAAAATGAAACGTAACTTATTCCTGTGATGCAAAGCTGAAGTTCCAGCAGCCAATACTCCAGTCTTCAGTCACATTATCTTTCAGAAATCATTCTAATATGCTGATCAAGACTTTTTTTTTTTTTTTTCTGGAGACCGTGATAAAAATATATATTTTTTCAGGATTCTTTGAAGAATAGAAAGTTCAAAAGAATAGCATTTATTTGAAGTGGAAATTTTTTGTAACATTATAAATGTCTGTTCTGTCACTTTAATGCATCTTTGCCGAATTAACAATACATTTTGTTGAAAAAAATCCCTGCAGTTACTTATACGAGTGCTTTTGAATGCTTTATCGAAGCTGCAACTTTGACTGTATATCTCACAAAATGACTTCATATCTCGCATTATTTTAAACCTTATCTCACAATTACCTTATTTATTTATTATTTTTTACTCCAAGGCTGAAACAGGCTTCCATCTGCTTATCCCAAACATGTGGCTTTCTCAAATATCATTGTAAACCCAGTAATCCCATTATTTTCATTATTCCTACATTATTTCCCAATCCAACATTCTTTTTTTACAGCTGATTATAGTCACATTTGTGTCTTTTGAAAGTTTCTTTTAACCAGGGCAACTTGTCTAAAGTGTATTTTAAACTGTAATATCACCAGACTCATTTGGTTTCCTCATTTAGTAGCTATTTAGGAAGTGTTTCATGTTCTCATAATTAGAGCTCTTGTCTCTCGGCTCCTTCTGGCCCCTCCCCTCTCCGCTCTGTAGTTTTATCTCGACGCGGCTTATACCGCAGATCAAAAAAATGTCCTACTGAGGATGCCATACTCCCGCAATTACCAAGATGTTTATTATATCTTGTGTAATAATTGTGGTCGCTACAGGGATTATTTTAAAGTTATTACCACTTTGATGTTAGCGCTTTTCTCAGGTTGTGATTGTGTGTTTAATTGTACCAAAGTGACACATAAACCCCATTTTAATTTAATGAAAGCGAGAAAGTCAGATTATTAAAATATGACTGAATCGGCAGCCCGCCTGTGTAATTATTTTGGTAAATTTGTGCTGGGAGGCATGATAGGGCAAACTGTACTCATTTGCAGAAGGCTAATTTAATAAAGCTCAACCCTCTTTATATGAAGGTTTTCCTGTTTAACCCAATTGAAAACCACACCAATTTGCTGTACTAATATTTCCAGCACTATCGGGCTAATGATGCTAACTCCAAACAGCCCGGAACCAGTAATTAACGGAGATGCTAATGAAAAGGTGGCGGCACCTTCAGCAGCCATACTGCGGCGGACACTATCTATCTCGGACTAGAGAAAAATGTATCCTCTTATCTTGCAGCCCATAATCCTCCTCTTCTAATTAGCCACTTCGTTCAAGCAGAATGGAGAATCACAACTTTCATCCCTCCTTTTTCAGAGAGATTGAGAGAGCAGGGTTCAACCCAAAGAGACTAGTGCTGTCGGTAGGAGGAGGAGGAGGAGGAAGAGGAGGGGAGAGACAGCAGTGTATGTTACACTCTGCTGGTCACCTGTCAGCTGTCAGAGCAATTACAGCACCTCCTAGTGTTAAATGTTTAAAGTGCGCATTAGCATGTAGCACAGTGGCATCCTGTCCCTGTGATCCTGCGAGGCTGGCACTCGGCGACAGCCCCTATGCCACCACAAATCGCTGTAGACAGTGCGCTGTTAAAATCAATATGCTGCAGTTTTGTAGTGCTTCCGTCTGACTGCGCGCCGTTGTCTAATATAATGTAAATAATAAATTATCAGGAGCAGATTACCAGGCGGCGGAGACACTCCACCTCGCAGTCACTCGCTCAAGAGCACTAATAGAGTCACATATCCCACTTTTGCACATCTTTTTCTCCTGCTCAGGCTTTTTAATACACTACATGCTTAAAAATAAAGGATTTTTTTTTTTTTGCAGAAATACCCAGTTGCCCATGTAAACCATTCTTTTCAGAACCATTTTTTTTTCTTAGTAAGAAGAACATTTTAATAATCAGATCCCTTTTCTACTCTAAAGAACCTTTTGTACAATGTAAAGGTTCTAATAAAGAATCTTTATTTTTAAGAGAGTATAGCCTACAACATCTACGATCAAGCAAACCGAATGGATTTGTGCTGGTAGAAGACTAATTCCTTTCT
>JAOTRC010000005.1:15060640-15076965 GCA_027497675.1 Cyprinella lutrensis
CGAAATCCGTATCATGTCACATTGATTCGCTCAATCAGCGTTTCAACCGTGGAAAGACGTCAGTTAAACAGCTTGTAGTCAATGTCATGTATCGTCATATTAACCTCAGAAAACCCACATAAACTCGTTAGTCAACACTCGTTAGTGTTCTTCAATATTTAATGCATATTTGAATAAATCTGGCAAGTTTTTATGACAGCCACCATTTAAATGTTTATATTACATATAATCTTCTTTTTATAAAAATAAATAAAAGTGTAGTTTAAGTGTTTGTATATAGCTACAAAACAGTTAATTATTACCTTGATATTAGGCTAATGAAGCCTAGTAGGATACAACTTGACTCCCATAGTTTACAGCATTAGTTAAGAGATTTGATTTCCTTGAGAAAATTTGCCATTTATTGCAACTGATATCCAAAATAATCAATATTGAATCTAATCGGAATCGAATCGATATTGAATTGTGAAATTTGTGTCAATACCCAGCCCTAATTATCATAGTTGAGTCAGTTTGCAATATGTGGGTCACATGACTGTGGGTCAGTTTGACCTAAAGCCAACATGTCCGCCCATGGAGCTGGACATTCTGACTTTGTAGAAATAGGCATATATTTATCTTACTTTAACTAAACAAAACTAGATGAAAATTTGACATTTTTCTGCCACTAACTAGAATAAGTTTGATAAGTTGAAACACTAAAATTACTAGAAATAAAAGTAAAATTGAACAATTAAAATCTGAAAGAAAAAAGCCAATAACGCTCTTCAAAATGAATCTAAAATTAAAATGAAGCTCAAAAAATGGTCAATATTAATAAACTATAATTGTGTATAAAAATAACACTGAACTTATTTTAATTTCCAAACATATATTGTGTAGTCAGCACAAAGCAGTACAGTATTCAAACTCGTGCCAAGTTGACTGTAACACAAGAAAACAGTCTTACTCGTTTACATCATTTGAATAAGACATGCTCTCCAAATGCTTTTCTTTTGGGATTGTTGCATGACATATGAAACCAAACAATCTCATGTCTTACCCTCTCTCTCTCCGTCTCTCTCTCTGTCTCTCTTCTCATGACTAGTGATCCCAGGGATGATTGTTCCTCCCATGTAGGGGCTCCTGGGCTGCTGAAGAGGCACATTTGATTTCAGCTCTCGCCAGAGAACCTATGGTCTGAGCTGAAGGCAATTTCTGGTGGAAGAGACATGAAAACTGAACTTTTAAAACTCAGGCCTTTTGACAAAGGAATCTCATTTTATGGGAAGAAAGTGTTTGTTTGCTTTTGTTTTTAAGCTACTTTCTGGACTGCTCTATCGAAGGACTTTCCCCCCGGTGTTTTACCCATGCGTAAAGGAGGGATGGATTTCTTTTTCATTTTATTCATATTCATTTTGGATGAATTCGATGATCACATGCCTTTTTTACAGACTCTGTCACACAAACATGACACTTTAGGGGCGGGTGAATCCGTAATGTTCCTGAGAACAGTGACTGGCAACCGCACAGATGTGTTAATACTGACCAGTTTTTATACAAACACACACATTTAGTGCAAAATCCAAATGAGAACGTATAGGCCAACTGCTTGAACACAGAAAAGAAGAGTGGAGGGGTTTTTTTGTCCAAGAGAGAAGCCAACAAATAGTTTGCCATAATCTTGTTTGTTTTCTTACTAAATGAAATAGTAGCGCCATACTTACTTCCCTGTTGTAATTTTTTGTGAAGAGTCATATGAAGCATCTGGGTACCAGCCGGTTTGGATGGCTATGATGTAGGAAAGTTATTAAATGCTGTCATACTGTAATGTTTTAATGTCCAGATCGGTTCTCAAAGAGAACAAAAAGCAACCTAATTACCAAAATAAATCAGTATTTATGTTCATGCAAATATTTGCTGCTAAATAGAGCAGAGATATGCAGTAAACAGATGGACTGAAGGAAAACGCCCTCAGTTCCATGCCATTTAATAAAAAAAAAAAAACTTTGAATTTTATGTTCTCAAAAAAATGTGATGATTTTTTTTTTCTTTTCTTTTTGTTATTGCTTTGTCTATGAATGAAATGAAACTGTGATTATATGAATTTTACCGTGTTTGGTTTGCTGTGTTCACGAGTGAAGGATTTAGGTTAAATGAAGTGTGAGAGAATACTATTTCAGAGCCGACTGTTAGAACAACCCTTTTTGTGTGTGTGTGTTTCTTTGGCTTGTTTCGGGGGACATGACTTGAATTAGCAAAGTATTTTCATGTTTAGACAGCACTGTATGAAGGATCAACCCGATCTCACGACCAAATCGTACGAATTCGACAAATGATTAAAAAGTGGCTAATTCGTAACAATTCGTTCGACCTCACTCGTACGAATTAGAATTGGCCAATTCGTATGAATTCATACGAATGACCAACCCCGCCCCTAAACCTACCCATCATGTGGGTTTAGACAAATCGTACGAATTCGTACGAGTGAGGTCGTACGAATTAGCCACTTTTTTATCATTCGTCGAATTCGTACGAATCGGTCGTGAGATAGCGTAGGAAGGAAGCTTTCCAAATGTGTCAAACTCCCAACCTACAGCAGTTTGATCGGCTAACTTTGGTAGTCGTCTATTTTTGTACATATACTTTCTGTTGCCAAAGTCTTTGTTTTATTTGTATTTATCTCAGAATGGCTTAAGGCAGCTCATAATAACACTCTCAAAGTTACACAAAATCTCTCAAACTTCAGCAAATACAAATCAAGGATTCTGGACAAAAAAGAGGGGAGTCTCTGTAAATGATGCATATAAATAATGTATGTATATCCAGATTTTGTACATTCTTTTCTCCCAAACGTTACTTTAATTGTGGAAGGTTTTTAGTAATTATTTGTCCATATGTTCGCTTTCAACACCGGCCTTGTCTTTATTGTCAATGTTTTTGTCTGCATTTAGGTCCATGTTTGCTTCCAATTTTTTTAAGTTCCATTCGTAAAAAAAGCCATTGTCTATTTTTGTATAATTTGTAAGTTAAAAAGCAATTGTTTTCCTTTTGGAATTTTTTTTTTTATGTATGGCAAAAAAGTAGCATCTCACAGCATTTAGTTTTTGTTTGTTTTTTTAACAAATGATATATATAAATATATAAATATATAAATGATGAATATATAAATCTATATCTTTTTCTTTCAAGGCTTACAGATCCTGTACTATTGTAATAATATGCATGGGCTCTTCTCTGAGAGTGATGGTTTTGTTTTGCGTGTCGAACCTTGGAGGACGTTTTTTGATGAAGTTTTAATCTGCGTTCTTTTTCTTCTTTTCTTTATCTGATTTTTTATGCCTGCTTATAACTTTGTCTATTCCATTTTCTCTCTCTCACGCTTATCAGTACCAGCAGTATAGATGCCTTAACAATGCAAACCCATAAGCGTACAATCACTTGTACAGACTTCTCAACCACCATCACCAATAACAGTAGCCACAGAAGTCCTTAAGGGATTTCTCTCCTGAAAAAAAAGCACAAATCGGTCTGTTTTACTTAAAGTGAGGAGGGTTAAATGAATTATTTGTCCTTTTTCTGTTGTTTGTTAATGAAGGGAAATGAAAGGGAACTTGAAGGAATATAAAGAAAGATTATATGATTCATATTTTATGTGTTGCTGGTGGGATGGGTTGCACTTTCTCATTAATTTAAAGCAAAAGTCTGCCTTTTTTTTCATTCGTTTATGTCTGCTGCGTTCACGAGAGGGAGAGAGAGGCTCAAAGCCATCTTCTACACTCTCACCGTTCGCTCGGAGGGGATGTTCCCTTTAGCTGGAGGTGCATGTGAAAATGCATGTTCTGGGTCGTGGTATGTTGTGCGTGCTGAAGGTACTGTTCATGTATTTCTCACCCTGAGCAAAGTGACTCGATATCAGAGCACAACGCCTTTCCCCCAGAGCTGACTTGCTGCTGACTCCCAGTCTGTAACGCTGTCTAAATCTACTTTCTGCTCAATCGGCCCTCGACGATCGCTCTTCAGGGCTCTTTTATGAATGGTTTAAGTAATGTGTCTGCACTCTGCCATCTAACAGAAAATGGCTTTTAATATGCTGATTTGGGGTTTGTGTTGAGGGCTATTTATCAGAAATGACTGAAGATTGAGCTTTCATGATGTTTTTCTTTCCATATGTGGTTGTTACACATTGGTTAGTTTGTCAGCAGCTCCATCGCAATGATTAAGAGGACACAAGACTCGAACCAGAAAGATGGTCTCCTTTTTTTCTGCCTCCTATTCTTTTTGTTTGTTTGTTTTTTTTGTTTTATTTTTATTTTTATTTTTTTTTTGACTGGATACACACTGAACCGTTCTGTTGATAGGAAAACTCAAGACAAAAACTACTGTATAGATTGTTATCATTTTTGATGAAAGCTGTAAAATAACTTTTCAAAGTTCACAATATTAAATTAAAGTTACTTCTTGTCTGTGATTTTTATTTTTTTTTATTTTTGTCTTACTTGAGCTTTTCTTCCAGAGGCAGGTGTTTTGGGGGCATGTTAGGATCATAGATGTAATAAACATAGCGCAGCATGTTATTTTTGTGCCATCTTATCGCCAACAGATGTCTGATTGTTTGTTATCTCCGGGGAGCGATCTCTCCTTGGGCCCAGCCCACTTTCCTTCTACACCAACCCGCCAATTCCCCTTAAAGTAGCACATTTTAATTAGCCTCATTCATTAAATTATTATATACCTGAAAGCATAATGAATGTAGGAAAACATGTTAATGATGGGCTCCTCAACTTATTAATTGAACTGTGCATTGCATTTAATTGACTCATCATTTGCATTTATAGTCATCAGCAAAAATTAATCTTTTTTTTTTTTTTACTTTGCATATTTAATTTAAGATGCTCTTGATCTGATTAGCTTGTAAAAGTCACTGACAGGATTCTGCTGACCCGACTGCATGAGGGCAAACTCCGCCTCAGCACAGGGCTTGGAAGAGAGCATCGCATGACCCTGAAACATTAGTGAAATGCAAGTTTGAATCGTTAATATCATTAGCCATTAAATCAAAACACGGCCTGTTGTTTCAGTGGGAATCGCTGGTGTTTTGAGGCCTTAATAATCAGTTGTCCGTTTGCTAAAATAAAGAGAAGACCACAAATGAGCTGAAAGAGTATATTATAATTCTGTAGATTATAATTTATGATGCATCATATAAATGTTTTGTCATATAAAAATCTGATTTATTTGAGGGCAGTTAAATGAACTGTTTTATTAATCAAAGAGTTTATATAATGTGAGTGAATAAACCTCAATATATTATGCAAAGATTCATTTTGGATCAAGTAGGAATAGCTTGAAGTAAAACTAAAAAAAATGGCAAATAAAAGACTGTAAATCATGACAAACTCTCTGAATAGTTTCAACATGTTATTGAATAAAGCTATTTTAAAGCTGCAGTCGTAACACTTTTTTTCAATGCTTTTTTTCCCTTAGTTGGTCAGAACAAACATGGATGTAACTTACTTGCTCAGATGACAATTTAGGATGAAAATTCTTATGTTGGTCATATTTCCAAAAAGTAGAATCTGTGATTCCGAATGACAGTATCCACACTGGTGCGGAGACTGACAGCTGCTCATTCTCCTCAAAACATTGTGTTCATCCACGCTGCCCACATAAAGTTGATAATTCCCCGAATAACTGCAACAATTGCAGATTTTGAACAGAGATGGCGACAATGAGAAAAAAACTACGGACTGCAGGTTTAATATTTTTGGTCTTGGTATAGGGGCCTCATTTATAAAATGTCGCATAGGAAGTGTCCTACACTTGATCTTACGATCATTTCTCAAATGTGCGCATGTGATTTAGAGAATCAACGTATGAACAAAAATTGTGCATACGCCTCTCTTCCAGAAGAGAAATTTATAAATCTCAAATGATCTTCAAATTGTGCGCTGCTGTATGGTTTGTCATTAATGTCACTAAAGTGTGTACTTCTGCTTAGACCCGGAAGTGGCGCTTTAAGCACTGTTCCGTGTCAAATACCGTTTTTTTTATAAATATGAACTTTTGCATGGATTTTAGCTTCATAAATAAGGCCTTAGATCTGCTACACTGCTACTGCTGCTGCGGTGTAAGTATGAACTTGCTTCTGCTAACAGATATACAGACACACTGTGCATGTGAGACAGGTTTCTCCTGCTGCATAAATAGACATACGTAAATTTCATAGCAGATCTAGGCAGGTGGAGCTGGGGAAGGTGGAGGGTTTCAGAAGAATATCTTACAGCAAACCATTTAAATGTTGAGGAACCAATATCATTGGCTGCAGGAGTCCAATCAGCGTGTGACATGCGATAATGGTAACATATTATGATAGGCCTATATACAGTATATATAAATCTGATCTTTGAATTCATTGAGTTGAATGTCTCCTAATGTCTCAGTGTTTTACGGACGCTAATTATTAGTTTTATGTCAGTATTTTTGTTCAGCCAGTTGCCATATGGAATTAAGATGACAGAGCTTTGGATAGCCATTAGCTAATGGATTATTGAGAGACATGGCCACCCCCCTCGCCCCAAACCTTCAATCCACACCCTGCAGTGAGGCACTTAGCAAACAAAGCCCTCTTTGAACATTAAACATCACAAGTGAAGGATTACTTATGTCCCCTTCTCGTTCTCTCTCTCTCTCTTTCTCTCTTACTGTGTCTTTCTCTCTCTTTCTGCCACTCGTCTCACTCTCTCTCCGTCACAGATCCCAGGGGAAGACTGTCTGGAAGCTAATGCACAGGAATGAGTGATAGATGACAATTTGAACAGAGGTGTGTGCGCATCTCTCTCCACTTGTCATTGTTGACATTCGCTGATAGAAACTCTATAGAGCAAATCAGCCTCTTCCAGTGTTAATGAGTGAGCTGATTATTTTTATATGGCACTTATAAAGCTGACACATCAGAGCATGAGTATTAAGCACCCAGAGGGAAATTTATATTTCTCAGTGGTTGCCCTTTCAGTTCGCAGTCTTGTGTAATTTAACTAGCGCCTTGTTTCTCTTAAAATTCATTGGAAGAAATATAAATGGTCACTATATATATATATATATATATATATATATGAGTGTACAATAAGAGCAATAAAAAGAATTTGGATACCAAAGATCGGATTAAAAAAATTAAAAATCATCCATCTATCTATCCATCCATATAATTTGTATATTAGTACAAAACATAATACCACTATTATCTGAATCGTATGTAAATAATGCTATATAATATAAATATAATTTGTATATTAATATATAATATTGTAAACACATAGTTTATAAGCATCACTGCCTATAATTATTAGTCATGCAGGTAATGCTCTTTACTGCACAGATACCTGCTCAAAAACATTTGAGATTGATAAAGAGTAATATATGCAGGATCTACCTCAGCCCAAACCAAATAAATAAATAAAGCAGATCGTCTCCAGCTCTAGAGCAGGGATAGAGAGGGAGAGGAGAGCTGAAAGGCATCTTTGAGAGGGAAAACAGGGGTCCCACTGGGGAGTTTGGGGAGAACGGAGAAAAGGAGAAAACAAGGAAAGAGCAAGACAAAGACAGCGAACTGAAAAAAGGAAAAAATTTGAATGAATAAAAAGTCACAAGAGAGAAGGAGAGGACACAATACAGAGAGAGCGAGCGAGAGAGAGGGTCCTCATAGTCCACAGAGAGACGAGAGAGATCAGAGAGGGACGTTCGAACCGATGCGGGAAGACGCCAAAAGAGAAAAGGAAATGCTGCCTGGTATAGCGTGGGGTACAGGTTGGGGGGGTGGCCCTCCTGGGAAACGCAAGCCTGTCATCGCAACACAAAAACACTACAGGCCGAGCCATGGGGATAGTGGGATGTGGGGAATAAGGGGTAGGAGGGGTTTGGGACTGTGTTTCAGCCCAGGGGCCTCTTCAGGCAAAGAGACACAAGAGGGACAATAATGCAGCCAATGCAAACTCAAATGTCCTTTACATGACTCCACTGTTGACTCATAAAGGACATGTATTGTCAAAACATTTGGCTCCTAATGATGAGTGACAATTCCCTTTTTAGGTAGAATTGAATTGGATCCATGTCATTATTATGGTTGTACAACAGACTGCTTGAAATCATTGTTCACATGTTTTTCAATATGAAGTTTCAGTTTCAAGCATAGGCTAATTACAAAGTCAGTGTTTGTTGAACACTGGCGAGTCTTATCACAGTTGAGGTGACGCAAGTTCATCCGTCAAATCTGAATTAACCGACAGTGTTTTGCGTACAGACCACACAACTGACCAAGACTTACTGAAAAAAAAACGTAGCTTATCCCTGTCGCAAAATTTTGTATGTATATCACCACAGTTCCTAAGAGGTAGTAAAACCGCAAGCACTTAATTTTTAAACACAATAATGATTAGAGGGGCAGATTATGGATTAATAAAGACTTGTTTTACACAAATGCGTTCACACAGAATGCAATTTGCTGTTAAAAAACCTATAGACGCAAGTCAGTGGAATAAAAAAAGAAATACAAGGTCTATAGAGATGCATTTTTTAAACCTTGACCTTGATACACTGAAAAAGATGCCAGACAAGAACGCAAAATTCAAACTTGTTTGGGTTGCTTTTGGAAAAGCAACCCAATAGAATAAAAAAAAAAAACACTTTCTCTGAGAATGACTAGTGAGAGATTATAAAATGTGTTTTTCTCTATGTTAATGTTGGTATTGATGCATGTTTGTCTATAATGGCCAATTCTGAAATAGGCTTGATTTGCAAAAGCCTTTCAGATTTTTTTGCATTGCAGACAGTTCACTCTAGACATGACAGGAGATTTACTACTATTAACTTGCTCTCAGATAAAGGGCAAAAGCATAAATCAGGATTTATTTTATATTCTGCACATCAGAGTCCATCTTTAGCAGTTTGAATTCTGAGTCACATGATCCTCCACTACATCACCTACATATAATGGGCGTTGGTGCAGGAAATGTTGCAAGAATCTGTGATGTTATCTGTAGTTCCCTTACAAGAGGTTCTCTGGTACGGCGTAATATCTTACGCTAGAGTAAAACATCTTTGAAGCCAAAAATTATCCTTAATTTTGAATGAATGTAAAACGTGTTGCGGCAGCATACAGACATGGTGGCTCGCGTGCCTATTAGCTGTCCTGTGGCAAATATAACAGCAGCCTATAGAAAGAGAGGCCCTTGGTGACGTTAGGTCCAATGGAAGCGCTTCACGCCCACTACGCCACCTTCTGACAAAGCGGGTGTGGCCTGGGCCTATAAATATAGCTTGATGGTCTGATATAATCTGATTTTTCATCTCGTCAGCGAAGCTCATGCGTTGGCTGATTCTAGCTTGATCACAAAGAACACATGACCATATTATTCGAACATCTTGAGAATCTAGGTCTCAAAGTCAATTGGGCGAAATGTTCGCTGGTCCCATACACAGATTATCTTTCCCTAAACTTCTGCTCCTCCACTGGAACAAGATCATTGAGTAGCCCAAGAGCTGGATCAGTCAAATTTGTAAAAGAATCTTGAAGGGGCCATTCACACAGAACGCTGCTTTTCCATTTTTTTTTTCAACACAAGCATGCGCTAGACGTGTTTGATACTTGTGCTCACGTTGACGATCATCTAAGGTCAACTATCATATAGCGTTCAAAACTTTATATTCAGTACAATTTTTACATGTTTTTGAAAGAAGTCCCTTATGCTCAGCAACAGTAATTTAGTGAATTATTTTTAGAATTTTGTAAATTGTAAATTGAAAATATATATAAAAAAATCATGTGATGGCAAATCTAAATTTCCAGCATCATTACTCCAGTGTTTGACGGGATACTCCTCTTTTTTTTTGGAAATAGGCTCATTTTACAACTCCCCCAGTGTTAAACAGTTGGATTTTACCGTTTTCGAATCCATTCAGTCGATTTTCCGATAATTAGAAGAATATCAGTAAGCGCAGAGTTTCTGGTCCCATTGACTTCCACAGTATTCCTTTAAATGTTGATCCTTCAAAAATCATTGTAATGATGAGGATGCAAAGACATGCTCGAATCTCCAGCGGAAATCCATCAGTACCACTGGAATTAAAAACATTATTACAAACTGCTTTGAATCGAGCTAAGGCCAGCAGATAGTTTTGAACACTGGCTGGATGTATTTTCTCAAATATGTAATTTGGATCATTTTTAATCCAAAAAAGCTATGAACTGCAGCTTAAAAAAAAAGAAATTAAAGATGTTAAATTAAAGAAGTTAAACCCAAATTTTGAACAGTGCTGTTAATCTTATGGTCTTATGAAAGACTTAAACAAGTATATTGAAGCACCAAAATATTCAATAAGAAATAACAAAGTCCTTTTAGGCAAGTCATGCCACTCGGCCACCATCTTGGCAACACCTCGGGGCATCTATTTCGGACTAACAAGACCAGGCTCCTATCTTAATGAATGGGCAGAGAGTCAGAACTGCACTTTCACTGGTCACCGGGACATAAAAACTGCATGTATATAAACAGCCGTACATTATGACAAAAACCGCAGAAAAAAGTTTGATGACTTTGCCCCAAAATAAGGTTAAAAACACCCCTTTCCCCACAGGAAAACCGCCATCTTTGGCATTACGGGTTCTCCCTATATAGTTGTATTAAGGATATAGGAAGTGGCATGTCTCTGTATAAATATATAACCAACACATACTTGCGATCTAATTTGCTTATGTTTCATTCAGGCATTTAATGAGAGCTTTTGCAGTATTTTATCTTTACTTTTCATATTCTTTAACATTTACTGACCTGTTACTGGTTAGAAAAGGACAGTCTATGGCTATAGTGATTGCAAATCTACCGCTTTAATTATACTCACAGTCTCTGTGTCATACAATGCAGAAGGCGCAATCTTACTGCACAGAAATACAGTGGTGGCACTGTCCATTTAACACTGTTTTAACTAAGCTGCACTGCAGGACTTTGATGTAAGTTTCAACTTAATCAGAACACCCACAGTAGGTGAACCCGAATGTGCTGTGGCCGGGGCTCGTGGTGGCGCTTGTTGTGTTTGATATTTATTCTAATTGCTGCGGGTAATTTACTGTGAGTAGGACTAATGAGAGGGTCGGAGGGACCTAATGGATGACGGAGGCTGCATTTAGCCGTTTAGATATCACAGGTGGCACCACAGAGAATGAGGCAACGTGAACTCTGTTAGACAAACCTGCATATATTACTGTTCATTTGATTGCTCTGGCTATTCTCACCTCCTGCTGCGGCTGCCAATTGGCTGTGATTCAGTAAATTGACTGCAGAGTGGCAGAGGAGTGAGATAGCTGAATTATGAATGTGGAGCCATTAGTACAGGTATTGGTGTGTTTAGCTGTTTATTCCACGACAGTAATTATTTATCACAATGTGTGGTTATGATTACAACATCATAAAGGAGATAAATGGACAGGGACACACAATAAATCCACAAAGCTAATAGAGCATGTGCATTTACAGGAGTGCTTTACACATTGGCGATCTTTGGCCTTTCTGATAACTGATCGATCTAAGTGACCTCTTATAACCTTCATCAACTAAATATATTCACAATGGCTAGATGTGATGACAGAACTCTGAAAGGGACAGTTCACCCAAAAGTAAAAAAAATATGTTACATTTTCTCTAGCTTTCTTTCTTTTGCATAACACAAAAACTTTTTCTGATAATTTACTCACCCCCATGTCATCCATGCACCAAGATGTCCATGTCTTTCTTTCTTCAGTCGAAAAGAAATTAAGGTTTTTGATGAAAACATTCCAGGATTTTTCTCCATAAAATTCACTTCAATGGGAACCAAACGGTTCAAGGTCCAAAAGCCAGTTTCAGTGCAAACTGCTCAAAGGGCTTTAAACGATTCCAGACGAAGAATAAGGGTCTTATCAATCGAAACGATCGCTCATTGGTTCATTTCGTTTGTTAAATGAACCAAATGACACAAAAAAGATTAGTTCATTTTGATAAACGAGTTAGAACAGGAGAGTTATTATGGAAGTAATAGGATTTATTGCCTGTTGCTTTATTAAATCACACCAGGTTGGGACACGGTATAAGACTAAACAATGATCCTGACTCTTTTCCTCTCTCTCTCTCAGTGTTTGAGCCTTGCAGAGCATCAGTCCTGGCACTCTACTGTGAGGGGTCTTTGGTTTCAGAGGTGCGTGAGGGTCAGCGCTGTGGTGTGATTCTGGACCGAACCAGCTTTTATGCAGAGCAGGGGGGGCAGGCACACGACCAGGGTTACTTCACCAAGGATGGATTACAGGTTATTGATCACATCCATCCCATCTCATCTCATTTGATAAGATGACAAGATTAAGTTACCATTTGCAGTTATGTTTTACAGGATGTGCTGTTCCCTGTGAATTGTGTCCGTCTGGCTGGGGGTTACGTGGTACATCAAGTCACGGCAGCAGAGACTTTGAGAAATGGAGACCAAGTACATCTTCATGTGGATGAGGTGGGAGGAATAGGAGTAAAAGTACCATCAGACATTGTAACGCATCATGCAAATACCTATGGTAAGTGTTGCGTTTCCAAATGTAGGCTCGGCGTCTGGGCTGCATGGTGAACCACACTGCCACACACGTGCTAAACTTCGCGCTGCGAGAGCTGCTAGGTCCTTCTGTTAGTCAGCGAGGGTCACACTGCACTGCCAGCCGCCTCCGATTCGACTTCAGTGTGAAGGTACGATGGCTGTGTGGCTGGCTCAGGGATTTAATGATTTCCAAACTTGCTAATACATGTATATGCTTGTATAAAGGGCTCCCTTAGTGTATCTGAGTTACAGCAAGTTGAGGAGTTGGTCCAGGACATCATCCATCAAAATGCAGAGGTGCACATAGAAGAGGTCCCTCTGTCCAGAGCTAAACTGATTCCAGGTCTGAGAACTATAGATGAGGTAAATAAGGATGGCTTGATTCCCACTTTTCCAATACAGATGTCAATCCAATGCCAGAATCTTTTATTGCGCAAAACAATTGGTGCGCCAATGCAGAGCAACACAAAAGTGCATCCCTGAATGGAAAATGTCATTTGACAGCTGCAGGTAAGAGAACAGTTTCTATGAACCTAATTATATGGTCTATTCCTCAAGTAAAGCTATCAAATGTCTTCAGAACACCTGGAATATAGTGCATGACATTATTTATGGTGCTTTCATAATACGTTTATCAAGCTTTACAGTAATAACCACAACACATACCCATACGGAACCGTTTGCCACTGAAACTGCTTTATAACGCACCGACGGGTAGGCGCGTATGGTTGGATTGCGCGTGATTGTGGTTAGGTCTCTGTAGGGGTCAGTAAGCTGGGCTGAGTTGAGTGGGGGACAGAGGGGGGTGACTGGTACACCAGGGTCACTGTCGAGCCCTCTTGAGGTGTCGTGGGCTAGTCGACGAAACACTGAGGGCGGAAGGTGCCCACTTGAAGACCCAAGAGATGTCCCCTACTCAGCTCAATCCAGACGGTTGTCGTGGTGGTCCACTAGGGAGACCACACTGTAGTTGCAGCCATCGTGTGTGCTGACGCCGCAAGTACACTGCAGCCGTTAACGCCGGACAGTAGGGGAGTCACACCACCATATGGAAAGAAGCGTAAATGGATGGAGAAGCATAGTTTACTGTAAACCTACGTCTTGGCTTACCTTGCCGAAAGCCAAGTATAAATCAGCATGAAGTTTTAACATCTACTCTCGTGTAATGAAAATCAACGCACAGTATCAGATTTTGACCAGTCCTATCTGGCCTAAACCTGATCTGACAAAGAAACCCGCAAAAAACAGATAAACAGATTGGCGCATCCCTAGAGGTAGCAAATGTATTTCAAAGGTATAAGACAGGGGTGTCCAATTCTGCTCCTGGAGAGCAAACGTCCTGCCTCAACACACTTGTTTGGAAGCTCCAAGTGAAGACCTTGCTTAGCTGGTTCAGGTGTGTTTAAGTAGGACTGGAGAGAAACACTGAAGCATAGTGGCCCTCCAAAGCAGGATTGGACAGCCCAGATGTAAGTTAATAGGACTATGGCTTTCCTCACCAGAACTTCCTCTTCTTTGGCGGTAATGGGGCCAGAACTTTGGCCCCACACCTTGTTGATGGAAACTGGGGTATATGTAAGGTGTTGACAGTGTTGTTTGTTTCAGGTGTATCCAGATCCAGTGCGAGTGGTGTCCGTGGCTATGCCTATTTCAGATCTGCTTACCTCAAATACTGCTAGGCATGCTTCAGTGGAGCTTTGCTGTGGCACGTAAGGTTCTTCTGAAACTGCTGGAACTCTTTGGACCAGGGGTTAGCCATCCCGGCTCCTGAAGGGCTGCTACTTCCTGCAGATTTCAATTCCAACTTTTCACCTGCATGTTATTTTCAAATAATCTTGAACACCTAGATTGGCTGGTTCAGATGTGCCATATAGGATTGGATTTTAAAGCCTTGCCAGTTTGAGCTTCTGATATGTTTTCCAGTCACAAAGCTCATACTTTAGCGTTGCACTTAACCTGTCAAAAAACAGAAGGTTTACATAAATACAATCAGTTATGCCTCAAGTTAATGTAAACAGCTGGGAAAGAAATCGCATGGAGTTGAGAAAATCGCATCTGTGCATTAGGTTTTAAAGTGACTCTAGCCTAATAATCCTAATGCTTTCCCCCGGTTTCAAAGACAAGGCTTAAGATAGTCCCAGACTAAAATGTAATTTAATCTAAGCCCTGTTTGCGAAACTGGGCCTTTTTTGTAATATATCTTATTCTTTCATCTTGTAGGCCTAAATATTTTAAATGCGGAAATTAGTTTGACTGTTGTTAAGTAACTTGACAAAAAGAGCCTTAGAATCCAACAATACCGTGTCTGAAAAGAATTGTGATATGGTATTTTGCCATATCAGCCACCCCTAAGCCAAGCTCACCGATATGTTGTTGCTTTTATCAGGCATTTATTGAGGACAGAAGCAATTGGAGACTTCGTCATTGTGTCTGAACGACAGATGATGAAAGGCATCAGCCGGATCATAGCTGTTACTGGAGATGACGCCAAAAAGGTTCGAAAAACGAATTCTACCATTGGGCAGCAGTTCAGTTTCTGTGATGCTAACTGTTCCTGTGACACAGGCTCGTGAGGCGGGCCAAGCCATGCTGGAGGAGTTGGAGTCTTTGGTGGCACGGATAGAAGTTGCAAGCGTCCCGTCTATACCAGCAGCTCAGAAACTCTCCAAAGAGATTGGCCTCCTAATGAATGTGCGTAACTCCATAACCTCTCGCCTTCATAGGAAAGTCAGTTCAGGATGTATGAATTTCATTTGTCTATATCGTGTTATGTGTTTTAGGTGGTTGATAACACACCTGTCCCACAATGGCAGAGACGAGAGATGCAGACTCGCCTGAAAGCGATGCAGAAGAGCAGCAACACCGCCATCAGAAAACTGGAGATCACGGAGGTAGAAACGTCTATAGGTGATCTTGCTAGTTGTTGATATTACTCGTTGTTTGGGCATATGGTTGATGGTTTCTTCTGCTTCAGGCTGCCTTGAAAGCCAAAGAGCTGCTGGACAAACACTCTAATAAAACTGTGCTGGTGGACTTGATCCAGACGGACTCGATATCGGTATGTTTTGTGGTGATTTTTGACGATTATGTTTGTATCAAATATTTCCATTAGGTATGCATGTTTTCGTGTTTAGGTGCTGATGAAGACTGTGCTCAAGCTGAGCAAGAGCAGTCCAGATTCCCAGGTCATGTTGTTTGCTCACCTGCAGCAGTCAGGGAAGGTGCTTTTTGCCTGCCAAGTACCCAAGGTACAGCACACACCAAAAGTCACACAACTACAGTATAACCTCACAGGTGTAAGATTACTTTCATTCTGTCTTCCCAGGGCTCTGCTGCTGGTTCAGCGATCGAATGGGCTCTTCATGTGTGCGCACGCTTGGAAGGAAATGCTGATGGCTCAAATGAGGTTGCTAAAGGTGTGGGAAATGCAACCAAAATCTCAGATGTTACAGAGGTCCTACAGTGGGCTGAAGAATTTGCTCACAACCAAATCAGAAATGCATCATGACCAATATAATCTTGGATAATCATTGATACAGTACCAGCGTACCACAAAATGCTTCCTCAAAATTAGCACATTTTTACCCTGTTCCTTTGTTTTAAAAGGGTAGGGCATATATTGTATATTATGAATAAATAATTAATGTATCTAATGTGTCTGATTGTGTCAGTAATATAATCATACATGAAATAAAAACATTGTTCATTGTGTCAGAGTGCCGCCTGCTGGCTAGAATCTT
>JAOTRC010000005.1:15081020-15091769 GCA_027497675.1 Cyprinella lutrensis
GAGAAAATGCTTTTTGTGTAAATACACTAAATACTACAAAATGGTTAAACAAGGTATTTTTAAGGTTAAAAGTGTATTCCTTTTTAACTCCACGCAGGCTAATCCTCCGAAACGACTTTGCTGCAGAATGCAAGAACAGAGCGAAATGTTAACATTTATGAGTAACGTTGCCCTATTATATTAATAAATGCGAATGAAAACTTAATTGATAAGACAGTTAAATGCAATAGAGTCAATACTTTAATGCCACGATTATGCATAAATAGTAAAGAAACCTGCTTTGGATATATTATGTTCAGGACAAACGTAATAGCACTGCAATAGTATTAAGTTAAGGACCAACGTAATAGCACTGCTTATGTTGGCATGTAACGTAATTGCGATTTGCAAAATAGTTTCCTCAGAACGTATTTCGTGTGATAGAGTTGGACTCAAAAGTACAACCAGTGTAGTTTGATTCCTGAACAAATGTCTCCTGAGCTGGTTCTCATGGTACATCAAAGCACTGTAGTCTGTGTCTCGTACGGATAACTCTAACAAGTCAGTTTTCTTTTTAGTGACTCAAAAAGATAATGCACAGCCAGCCAGTGTGGTTCAATTCCAGAATGTGACTCTAAAGAGTTGGTTCTTTTAATAAATCAACACATATCATAATCAGAATCGAATTCCAATATTTATTCCTAAAATAACTAATCAAACTTTTACAGATCCAGAATCGTTAAACACGTTACAATTCTCTATTTCACACAACATTGGGTTCAGTTTCTCATGTATGTCATAGTACTCTGAGTATCATTTTCTTGCTTCTCACATAAAAATGCGACCTCTAGATTGACCGCTTCAGTTTCACATATTCTTGTGCAATACGAAGGTTTGTGTTTCATATGCATGATTTTGCCAGATGCTCCGGTGGTCCTTGCCTGTGAAGTAGTACTCGGTCTATTTTTGAACCTCCATCTTGTAAAGTGCTCATGGGAATATTTTAAAAGTCATGCTTCTTGTAAAAAAATACCCTATATGTTTTTGACAATGCTCTCTTTCCTTTCACCAGCAACAAAGGATACATTGATTATCCCTCTGAAAGAAATTCTGTCCCGCCGCGGACCAGTGTCTGATGTGTTTTTCTTGGCTTGCTCAAGTTAAACTTTTGTCATTCACTCAGCATATTTTAACAAATTAGAAACATTAGAAACCCAAACCATAGTGATGTTTTGGTTTCGACATTTCAGTTCCACAATTACATTTTAAAACACAACTAAATTGTTTGACAGCACAATTGAAAAACTTAAAACAACTATCTGTATTTGAAACACATGCTTTTGGAATAGAAACCCACAGCACCATTAAGGTCATGTGAATACTTGTTGCTTTGTCATATGACCGGTGTTAGACGGTATTTTTCCCTCTGTAATAAAGCTGTTACAGTGCATACTAACAGAAGGGAATCAGGCTCTTATTTCTATGCACTTTTGCTGAACTAACTTAAACGTTCTTCCTTTATGAAAGCTGCCTATATCACTGACACCCACTCGCAGACTCACAGTCTGATCACATAGAAATCGCGTGAAACAAAGAATTGCAGTCTCTATTGAGGAACAACATCCTAACAGCAGTGGAGCGCAATGAGAACGCTCTTTGTCAGTGCTGTTTTCTAATCAGGGGTGACCTGTTTTTCCTGGCCCTTCTATGAAGTTTGTCTTGTATTTCAGCCAGATGGACAGAGTTGCCCATGGCCAGCATATACACAATGGCCAATAGGATCAATATCTTGTGTGCTGCATATTTAGCCTTTTGTCTATCGATAAATCTCTCTTCAAATCCATAAACTCCATAAGTTAAACTTTCATTTGATGTGGATGTGGAAGTGTTTGTTTTAGTTTTTGGTCATCCTCAGGATGCTTGTCCTGGTGTTGATGTTCATGGAGACAGTCTTTGTTTTTGTTATAGACTGTTGAGAAATTGTATCTGAATGGGGTATTAAGATAACAGCAAATACATAAAACTTAGAGATGGACTTACAGCGAGTGGCTCCAGAAAGTATTTAGGACACTTAAGTCACTTGTGAAATATTTGAATTACATTGCAATAGATAATAACTTTTCTGAACTTTCCCTTTCTTTTATAAATGGCACATTTAAGAACCAATGAGTTTCAAATACCTTATATATTTTGAAAGCATACAAACATATTAATATTTATTTATTTGAAAGTGTGCAATTTTAATTTGGGTTTTCTATTTTGTTGTATATGTTTACTTCAATCATTTTTAGATACTTTTTGGGTCACTGTATACATGTTTGGAAAATTATAGTTCCCTTTCGTTGTCATCGCTGTCGATGACGACGAATGGGGTTTCGCTCAGAAAGCCTATCAGCTTCGATCAATATAAATCGAGCCAATAGCAGAGAAATGTCATGGGTCTGTGGATTCAATGCAAAATCCACAGACCCATGATGGCATTTCTCTGCCATTGGCCCATTTTATATTGATCGAAGCTGATAGGCTTTCTAAGCGAAACCCCATTCGTCGCCATCCGAAAGAACGTGTCCATTCCCTACTCGGGGAATGAGGGTTGCATCCATAGCCGAGACGTTTTCTGTTACTAACAGTGATTTAAATGTGTACAATTTGATCTAGTGCTGCGTGAGAGTCCTAGTGTGCTAGAAACTGTGCTTACGGACGGGGGCACTCAGCCAAATCTCCATCTAAAACAGATTTCGGTACTATGTTTGAAATTTACAGATTTTTCCAACACAACATAAATCTCTGAGCTATAATTATGATAGTAACACGCTATATTAGTCTGTCACTCAGTATGTTCTCCATACACCTCATCCTCCTTTTCTCTCTCTCTCTCTCTCTCGCTCTCTCTCTCTCTCTACTGAATGCCAAACAAAAGCACCTTAATGTGCTGGGAGAGAGAGATTATAGCGTTTTTATTGAGAACATGTGGAAATAATTCTCTTGTAATCTCCTGTAATTGTAAGTCTGATATTAGGACGGGCTGGAGTTCATATTCACTAACATCTCGACTGACTGAGTTATTATATCACATTTGTGGTCCAAGCAAATGAGGTGGCCATTTGTATGAAAGGTCCATTAAAGTGTTTGTAGGAACTGGCTATGATGTTCGTGTTGAACAAGTTAACATGTGTTGCAGACAATATTGTCCATGTACTTTCAGTCAACCCACTGTGCTCCCCAAGTCACCTCCTATTTTTTTCTCCCTCTCGTAGACTGATAGAACCGTCTCTGAGCTCAAGGTTACAGTGAAATGTCAACTAATCAGAGTTTGTAAAATAAGGACCTCTTGGCCAGGCAAGCCAGGTGAAAGCTGCTCATTAACCTACAGGAATAGTTCACCTAATAATGACATTTCTGAACAAATCATTCTTACTGATTCAGTGAACTGGACTAAACAGTCATTAATTTACAACAACTCATTCACAAACAGGGCATTGCTAATTAACATGCAGAAGAAAGCCAGGATAGCTATCAAGATTTTCAGTGATAAACATATTTTATTTAGAAGAAAAAATATTAATATAATCATTCATCTAACATGCACTGCTAAGATGACTTACTCTCGCTGATATTGCGTGATTTTAATGGCACATGAAAATTGCCCTTATTTTGCCTCTCCTTACCAATGCTCAATTTGCAATAAATGCATTGGAACACTTTACTATGAGTATAAGACAGATAATTACACAATATCAGCCCTTCATTACTCCACCTTAACCAGGACTTAATGAGAAATTCATTACCCATTTCCACATTTCCCTGCTGCCCATGTCTTCAAGGCATACACTCAGCATACATTATCTCTTCTTTTGCTATCTACAGCAAAATCCCCAACCTCTCTCTTTCCTCTGTAAAGATCAGAGGATTATTTGCCAGCATGAATACTAAACATGAGAACAGAGAGTTCAACTTTATCCAAAGCAAAGATATCACACAAATTCTGATGAGCTATCAAGGAATAATCTACCAATCCAGACTCTCAAACTAAACTACTGTGTACAGAACAGTTTTGTATTTGAAATCAGCATATTGTCATATTGATGAGAATGGACAATGAACAGAACAAAACACAGGGCTTAAATACCGGAGCAAACAAATGATTGAAACAAGCCATGTGTGTACTGAAACGCAGGAAACCCACAACATAAACAGACACAAATTACCTGGTGCAACCTTGAGCCATATTAATAGCAGACATCAAAAATACAAACAGGGCGAGGGGGTGTGGTCTTAAAAGGTGGGTGCAGGACTGGACCACTGAGTAACCATAGGAACCAGGGCGGAGAGAGCAGGGGCGAGCCAATACATAGTGTTGGAGACCCAGGTGGAGTCGAGGAGCCAAAGAGACCGGGCTACACAGAAGGTCCTGGAGATGGGAACGAGTGTCCGAGGCGAAGCCAAGGTGCCGGAGGACTGAGGCGTAGCTGGTATGCTCAAGGACTGAGGTAGAGCCAGAGGGAAGGTGGATCTGACAGAGTCAAAGAAGTGGAGGGATGAGTCACAAAAGCGCGTAAGTCCATCGCAACGGCAGAATGACAGTTGACCAAGGCGGAGCCGGAGGGACGAGGAAGCCTGGTGGAGCTGTAGGAACGATGGTTCATGGCGTGGGACGGTGATATTTTGTTTGTTTGTTTGTTTTGATTGTTTTTTATCAGATAAATGCAGCATTGGTGAACATAGGAAACTTTTTACTGACCCCATATATCAAAACAGTTTAGACATAGGATAGGGCCTACAGTTGCATGAAAAAGTATGCAAAGCTTTTCTGGATATATGCTGAAATTGGTCATAAAACTACATTTGAACTTAATCCCAACAACTGACAAACAGTGTGCTAAAGATTAAGAACTGCTGATTTGCATAAAGCAAGAAAGAGTTACAGAAATATCTGAGACTTTATGTCTATGGTAAGAAAAATATACACAAGTTGAGAAAGTTCAGCATTGTTGCTGCTCTGCATAGGAGTGGGCTGATAAGTTTACTGATAGATCATGGTGCAGAACACTTCAGATTTAAAGGATTTTTTATGTTTATTTAAAGTATTCTGTGAACAGATGAAACCAAAGGTTGTTTTATAAAAGAAAAATGCTCAGCACAGAACCATCTCATCCCAACTAGAAAGTACAGTATGGAGGGGCTATGATGGTTTGTGGCTGCTTGTTGCCTCAGGCCTTGAACAGCTTGCTATCATCAACAGAACAAGTTTATCAGGATATTTTGCAGGAAAATGTAAGGCCATCTGTCCACCAATTGACACAACAGAATTTGGGTGATGCAACAAGACAGTTACCCAAAGCACAGGAATAACCCAAGTTTTGTTAAAGAAAAAAATAGAAAAAGAAATAGTGCAGAAAACCCTCCTGAATGATGTGCAATTACAGGAAATGTTTGGTAAATGTTATTGTCGCCTGAAGAGCGCCAACCAGTTATTAGACCAAAGGGTTCACATATTTTTGAAAAAGTGACGAATCTGGCTGGGACATGCTTATTGTTCAATGTCCACTCATCAGTGGTGTTGAGTTTTTTTTTTTTTTTTCTTTAACATACTGATCATATTTGCTTTGTAAGTAGCTACATTGTGTTTGTGTATTTGGTGGCGCTGTGAGATATATAATATACAGGTGAAACTCAGGTGAAACAGTAATTCAACTTAAAAGGTGAAACAAGGTTTTCATAGAGGTAAGCCATTATCATCAAAATTACAGCAAGGCTTGAATTATCTCACTTTTTATTTAATGAGTCAACATAATATAATAGTTTCACATTATAGTTGCATTACTGGAATGAATGAAATTTTGCACGATATTCAAATTTTTGTAGATCTTTTGTATTGATATATCAACCCTCTCTGCCACCGTAAATATATCACACAATATTTGCATTCCCTTTGAAATCCCTTTTATCCAGTTTATATAGATCTGCAGGTAAATCTAAAGGTGCACATACTTTTTTATACAACTGTAGCAGGAAAACCAGCCAAACCAGGCGCAGTCAATCCTAAACCTTGGCGAAAACTTCTGCTCATTACAGTAGGACTCCAATGCAAACCACGTTTCGTATTTTTTTCACGTCTTCTCTTTATCAATTTTTATCTGACTGATTAGATCAAAAGTAAAGAAGAGTAAAACCCTGATCTTGGATTTTGAACCGTTACCCTGTGAATGATAGGCCAAACACCTTCCTTAATTGTATTTTTTTTTTTTTCTTGTAGTGTCTCAATTTATTTCTGAAAATCCAAAGCACATACTCTGCTTTTTTATGATGGATGGTGCCGCAGAAGAGGTTCAGCTCCAGGAAGGCACGAGGTGCTGTGATTAACGATGCTGCATGGAGTCCCACCGGAGCCCAAGAGGATGATACAGTTGTGTGAAAACAGCTGCTTCTGTGAGGAGATAGAGGGCTCCAGGCAGGAGGCACAACCCTCCGACTCACACCACGGACCTGTCAAGATGGAAACACAAGCAACGAGGGGTGGGCTGCAGCGTTAGAGAATATGAGGAGGCTGAAGGTCACAGAGGAGGAAGAGGTATGTTTTGATCCAATATTAGACTATGGGTGATTACAGTGAGAGAAGCAGAGGGATCTCAACACAAAAAGTTTATGCAACAAACTCAGTAATGACTCTTTAAAAGAGTGCCCTGCAGTGCACTGGCCGGATATAACTAGCCTACTGTTTATACTTTATTGTCAAGGTGTTTTGTGCAACCCCGTTATATTTTTCCGATTATATCCAATCATCCGTCACAGAGACAGGGCAAGTGTTATTTATGTCAGACCCGTATATGTGCTGCAGAAGTGGGGTGACTTTGGCAAGAAAACTTTTCATAAGCTTCTTCATCTTAAAGTTCAAATATACCTCTAACAGGCACTAAGATTTCATTAACCAAACACATTCTGAATGACACCTAAATTAGCCAGATATACCAACACTCTCCCTTCACACTAGGATATGATAACTATAACTGTATTAGCATCCACACCAATACACAATAATGCTCTGTTTATTTCTGCTGCAATTATGCTGCTTTAAAAAACTCAGGTAGATTCTGGCTGTCAGTGTTTTTATTTTTAATCAGCTGGAGAAAAATCATTCTGAGAGTGAGTCATTCAGTAACGTTCCTCGTAATATTGTTGGCGTGGACTTTCCTATTTCCATACAATTGGAATGATTATTAAAACATAAGAGTTATAGTTCGTCCTTGAGGTGAACGGGCCTTTACTCCATCTTGATGCCCTCATGCATCCACAGCCAAAAAGATGCCAATGCATGATGCATTATCGAGGTTTTGCTCATTAGACACTATGATCTATTACTACAGATTCCAGCAGTGAATATTTGATCAAAGTTAGCCGTCAGAACAAAATTTTTCTTTTAAATAATCTATCTTTCTCTCCAACTCTTTTGCTCAAACTCCTAATGAGAAATATATTGAAATCAATTTCTCATACTCATATTATTAAAATATGCTCAAATAATTGTGCAGTTTTATAAGATTGCATTATATCACATTTATTATATTATGCACACTAATGTGCCTGTGTTTAATGTCTTGATTTGCATATCAGTAAATTCACTTCTGTTTATTCTTGTTTAACATCTTGTGGGTGTGGTATATTCAATTCCCACTAAAGTTAATAAATTCTGTATTTTACTCATCCCTCATAGACAGGATCTCCTGAGAAAGTAGCAAATAATTGGAGCAAGTAGGAAAGGTGTAGTTTATTAAAGAAGGTGCTTCAGAGTTGTGAGTCTTCCTGATGGAGCATGCTTAGAGACATGTAAATGAGAGGGTAATGGTTGTCAGGTCCTGACAGCTTTAAACAGCCTTTTAGTTCACTGCGCTTATCTGTCATAAAAAATAAATAAATAAATAAATAAACATTTAGAGAGCAGGCACAGACAGCTGAGAAAGCACATCACATCATTATCAGAAAATGGTGGGATTCTCTCTCTGCATTTGCAGGCTTGTCTGAGTCGGGCCGCCCATCTGAATCTCACCCCCGGCCGTGCAAACAGTGCTCTGGCTGTCAGGAGAACAAGACATGCACTGCCACAACCACGTTTCTTTATTGCCAATCACACACTCGCTACATCACCTCCACCCGGGGAGTACCAGGGTTGATTTGTACTTATGCAACACACAGTCATACGAATGCCTGATCAAGATGTGATTTTTGTCAGTGGTGTTTTATCTCCTCCTTTATGTGATTAACATGTTCATTCCTTTTTTTGCTCTCTCACATCTGTTTCCCGTTTTCCTCCCTCTGTCTTGTAACTTTATTGGAAATGTGGTGTATGGGAGGATGCGTGTGTGAGAGAGAGAGAGTGCGTGTACATTAGATAAACCAATGTGTGCCAGTGATGCTCACAGACAAGGAATAAACAAGCAAGATGTGACATTTTCCCATATTCTTCACTTTGCCTAACTATTACACACAGACCCGATACTGACTAAAGTTCAAAATGAGTTTAATGTGTTTACAATTGTGCCTTAAGCATATTGTGATCAGTACCATCTAATAGTCTGAATCACTCCAGTCCCACGGCCCGACGACTTCAATACCAGAGACACATAAAACTCCCACCGGTCCCTGAGGTCCAAACTCTGTAAGATGCAGGTTGTTGTGCCCTCTAAGGTCACTGCAGTTAACCTCTGTTCAGTGTCTAGTCTGCAGAATCCAACTGTCCTCATGGGAAAAAACAGGAAAGGTAGGAGAGACAGAAGTTGCTTCCGACACCTGTCCATAACTCCATTGCCACTGGCCGAATGCCCGGCCAATGAAAACACAGTGCCGCATAAATGAGAAGCGGGCTGATGTTATCGAATGGGAGTGTATGACATGGAGGCACCTGAATGAACTTTGTCAGGTCATTTAAACTGCTTTGTTTCCCAAAAAAGTCCCAATTTACAGCAATCGCGGCCATAGCTGCAAATCAAACACGGGGAAGGAGAGATTTGGCAACAAAGAGTTAGTGGCAACAGAGAAGGGGGAAGGGGCGAGAGAAAAACAGAGTAGGGGAGCAAAAGACAGATTTGACTTTAATGGAAGGAATTCAACTGGGGCATTTTCTCGCTTCGTATTCGTTTCAGTTCATCATAGATCCACTTTGTTTTACAGAATACATCCAGCGTTTTAATGAAAGACATTGCATCTAATTTTGTCCGTCAGTGTTTCATCTGCCTCTTCAGAATGCTGATTGCAGTTTGATGAATGTTTAAACTGTTTAAACTGTATTGAAGGGCCCCGGGTTAAGGGCTTTAGAATAATAGAAGCACTCTGGTGGGTTTTGCGAGGTCCTCCATTAAATAAACATCTGGCTCTTCCATTCAGCAGCATTATTCATACCATAGGACAGAATTGAGATCTTCCTCGGCTCTCATTCCACTGCTGTTCTGCCACGGGCAGCTCACTGTATCACCGCACAATGAAGTCATGTATATTTCTACCATTCAAACACAACGTAGTGTATGCCAGAGGCTCACTGCCACGGTAACAAGAGGAATAGGCATTACTCCAGATTGCGAAGGAACCATAAATTGGCTGCTTAAGAGCTTTGTTTTTACAGGAAGCTCTTGCCTGAGATGTTGTAAAATCCACTACTGGCCCTGTCAACACATTCTAGTGTAGGCCTCACTTTAACAATACATCACTGTATCGGCACTGTCAGGTAGAGGTATAAATGCCAACGTGACTCTCAGCCAACAGAGACAAACATTGAGAGATTCATAGCAGAAGCTTGGAATGTTATTGTATTACGTCAAATGTGCATGCAAGTAGCAAACCAGAAGTAAATTAGGTAAACCCAAAGGGTTGTGCAAAATTCAGAAGAATGAGCGTGATTTTGAATTGAATTGGGCACACCCCACAGGAAGTTGTGTGTGAACGACAGAGGAATTTTCTAACTTGCGAGACGGGTAATGTGTTCTGATTTAAATTTAAAGTTTTATTTGAATTAACTAAAACTAAATGGATATATAGGTGGTCGTTCAAAGTATTTATCCATCTAAGTACTTGAGAAACTTTGCTTTACCAATTTCTCTGAATCTTAGTTTATTTTTATTTTACTTAAGATTCAAACTGAATTGAAATTCTGATTCCTTCTACCTCAATTCAAATCATGTTCACCAGTTCAAAAATGTTTCTAATTTTAGTGTTGCGTGCCATTCCAACCCGATCTCACGACCAAGTCGTACGAATTTGACGAATGATTAAAAAGTGGCTAATTCGTAACAATTCATATGACCTCATTCGTACGAATTAGTACAATTTTGCTAAATCGTACATATTTTACGAATTGGCCAAATTGTATTAATTCGTACGAATGACCTACCCCTTACCCCGCCCCTAAACCTACCCATCACGTGGGTTTAGACAAACCGTACAAATTGGTACGAGTGAGGTCATACGAATTAGTACGAATTAGATACTTTTTTAATCATTCGTCGAATTCGTACGAATTGGGCGTGAGATAGTGGTGGCCATTTAGAATTGAATTGAGAACGCCTTTTAAATTTGAATTCAATCCCAAACGCTAAAACTAGCAAGATTTGTTAATGGGCTCTACGCACGGCGGTATTTCCGGTGAAGGTTTAAGGATGCTCGATAACTTCCGCCAATTGTAGAGTCCAATGCAATACCGAGAATATATATTGAATTTTATACTCCATGGTTATACTAAAGAAACGTTAGTCACAAAAACAGATAAAACAGACACCCCTCGTT
>JAOTRC010000005.1:15091869-15138199 GCA_027497675.1 Cyprinella lutrensis
CCACCAGTCAACATAAGAAAAAGAAAACACTGCTTACTTCCAATTGAGCATAAAACACTTAGTTTCCCAATCAGGACCATTGATCATTTGAATTCATAAGACATGCTTACTCTCCATTATCCATCTGCTTCTTCTACTCTCTCCACCTGCTTAATGCCTGATAGTATTAGCCCTTGGTGCCCCCTGAAGGTGTGTAGTACAATTACAACCCCCATACAAAAAATAAAAATAAAAACATGTCCACAGTTTTGACTGTTACAGCACTGTGAACTAACATGAACACAATGAACAGCTGGAATTGTATTAACTAACATTAATACATTTATTATGGTTAATTCATGTTAGTTAATATTGACTAATGTTAACAATTGAGTCCTTATTGTTAAGAGTTACCAAATTAATATGTAAACTATAGCGCTCATCCAGTCTATATTTATGCTCATAAATAAAATAAAAAAAACAAATTAAAAATATGCAAAAATGCACAATGTAAAATATAAAACCATTTGTTTAGATACGTACACTTTGATAGTAAGAACAAAAATGATGACTACGTATAACATGGCTTGATTGTGCATATCCAGTGAATGTCTCCATCTGCTGGTTCATCTTATTTAAACATTAGTTCAGTCCGTCCTGTGGAGATGATCACGTCGTATTTACAGATGATTTTAACATCTGCATGATTGTGATACGTATATTTTGATGGGAAATAATTTGCTAGTTAATTTAGTTTGAACAAAATTGAAAATTATTAGAGTCCCAGTCAAACAGATACAACTGAATTACACTATACAATTAAATTAATTTAAAACAGTATAAAAATTGTATTCAGATGGAATGATTCTGCTCACTTGGTTATGATGATGAATAATGGATATGTTTAATATATAAATCTAAATATTGAAAATATTAATTACCAACATTTATAATAAATCTCTTTTTTGAAAACAGCAGAAACAGCCTATAAATCTAAATTAATTATTCTGTTCACAAATTCCCTCCTAACTGAGATAAATAAAGGTTTTAATATGACTTTGATATTTTTAAAGTAAAACTAATTAGTATTTTGCTATTGTCCAATGACAAAAAAAAATACAACATTTCAGTGTTGTGATGGATTAAATCTCTTCGATGGACGTACAGATGAAACAATGAATCGAGTCAGTGTTAGCTGACCTATGAATTCAATAAAAATTCCATCTGGATGGGTTAAACTGCATGACCCAGCATACTGCGTTTTCCCCCCAAATATATTTATTGGCATTTACTTGCAACTGCGAGTAATCTACGAATGGATGAAGGTTTTAAATTCCGTTTTTCGAAATTGAAAATGAGAAAAAAAGCAAACTGTCATAATCAAGATATGAAATAAAAAGAATCTGAAAGGAAAAACAAAACATTAAAACATATACCAAGCAGAAGTGAAAGCTTTGAAAGTGGAAGGACTTACTCATTTAGACATGGAATGTCTGGCTGATCTAATCAAATCATCTATTTAATATGGCTGGCGATACGGGAGGGCAAGGTGTTGGATCCATAAGAGCAAAGCCATCTGAAAGTCTGAAAACGAAAACGAGAGAGCGTCAGCAATAACATTGGAGTGACAGGGTATGAGCAGCCTTAATAATGAAGTCGAAAACGACTGGTTGCCAGATTAAGCGTCTCGTGAAAGGCATAATTGTCTGGCAAGTTGACCAACCTTTATTAATGATGGCAACGGTGGCTTCATTATCGCAAAACACAATGCGTTTCCTTGAACACTCTGAATCCCAGATTACGCTGGTAACGACTAGAGGATACATTTCATGAAGCGCGGAAGAGACTGAGCTATAAGTCAGTTCAGGGAATTCGATTGGGGGACGAGGAAGCCTGGCAGAACTGGTGGACTGAGGGAGGTAGGAGCCACGGGGGAGCAGATGGGACGAGGGGCCGATGAAGTGTCCAGGGAGAGGAGGTTGGAGGAAGGGACCGGGGATCCGCCGATCAGAATGGGACAGAATGGCTGACAGGTCACAGATGAGAGGCGGCGGGAGAGGGAGGCTGGGTGGGATCCTGGTCTCGGGTTCTGGCTGGACGGTCTCGGGCGGGGGCTGGACAGGGCTGGACGGAACCAGCAGTGAGGAGGGCTCGGGCGTTGGAGTGGGGCTGGTGACGTCATTGACTGTGATGGATGATCCACAGGACACCAGCACCCGCTCCACAAATTCAACGAAGCTCCACTGCGGGCCCTTCCTGGACAACTGCTCTCTGGTGGCGGTGTTGAGGCCGGCATACAGGAAGCTGAGAGGCTGTCGTCCGGGAAAGTTGTGGCTGGTGCGAGCGGTCTCCCTGCTCTAAACAGAGCACTTCGACCGCTGAGAAGGGATCCATCTTGTTTTGCTGGTCGGTCATTCTGTCACGGTGTGTGTTGTGGAGTGCAGGCAGAAGAAGACAGAAGAAGCAAATGCTCCAATTCAATTAATTTACTGAAGACTCAAACAGGTACAGGTAAACAAATATGGGCAGGAACACTCACAAACTCAGGGTAACATCTACAAGGACCGACAAAGACTGAGGGGGCTTTCACTCACAGTTTAGTTCGGAACGGGGCACAGTACGCGAGAAAAATCGTTAATGTGAACGCTCTCATGGGACCCGGGTGCGCACTGGGGTACCGAACCCGAGACTGCCTGGAAGAGGTGGTCTGATTTCGGTTGCTCCTGAACCGTGCCGCAGTTCGTGTGGATGTGAAATCAACACGGATTGGGGTGCGCACTCTTTCAGGAAGTAAAGTAACCTGTTCATGCGTTTTAGCTTGTTGTTATGTATTCAATTAAATAAAACACTTGTACGGGATGATAGTGTTGATGATTTACCTTGGATACGAGCGAGTGTGAGCCTGCAGTGTATTCGTGCATTGCGCGTGGAATTAGAGCAACACATTTGGAAATCTACCGTCTCCTCAAAAGAGTCCATTTGCAAGCGGCAGAAGTCCTCCTTATGTGACACACGCATAGTAAACCTGTATTCTTCACTCAACTGCTCATAATAGCAGCAAATTAATAAAAAAACCCACAATATTTAACCACGTTCTGCTTTCTATCATGCGACGCGCATGTTCGCGATGACGTAAGATGCACGCAAACGCACCAGGGTTCGATAGAATCAAGTTGAGTGTGAAACCAGACCAACGCTGCGGGGGGCGCCGGAAACAAACGCGCGGGCTTGGACCGCAGCAAACGAGCCCAGTGTAAAAGCCCCCTATGTCTACTTAAGTAAAAGTTCTGAAGTACTTGTTTTTAAAGTGTAGAGTATCAAGAGTACAAGAGTACATTTTCTAAATATTGCATTACCTTTGCCACAGTGCTGACATTTATGTACAGAAACGTCTTACATGGAGTTATAAAAAATGTTAATGTTAATACCTCGGAGAATGTAATTGAAGGTAAAAATCAAGTAATTTTCATCTTTTTACCATGTTGCTTTTTTCACATTTAAGAAATTTCCAGAAAATTCATAAAACTGAAATAGTCTGGCGAGGTGGGGCCATGGGTCGGCACATTCACGGGATGGACCTGCTTTCTTCATCCATTGTTTCGTCCATGGTTTCGTCTCTTATCTAAATCTGACCATGGAGTTGACTTTGGCGGGAAAGCTGAAGGTGATTGCTGATAGGCTGTCCCCCAATCAGTGGCGCCTGCACAATCCAATCACGTTTGAGAGGAAAACAACAAATTGAGGGTTTCCGCGATTTCTCTTTTTTCCATTTTCTTTATAAGTAGTTACTCGTGCTCAAGGTTATTGATAGAAATGTAGTGGAGTAAAGAGTACAATATTTTCCTCTCAGTAAATAGTACTCCCCAAAAATGATACTCGAGTAAGGTACAGATCCCTCAAAATTGTACTTAAGTACTGCACGCAAGTCAATTTACTCTGTCGTTACTGTCTGGCTCTGGTTAGCATTCACATTCATCTCAATGGCTGTTGCATGGGATGCAGTCCTGGAGTACATGACCTGCCATTTTTGTTTATGTGACTAATTCATTTGGAGCGAAGGGTTGGCGTCTTAGCATAGTCCAGCTAGCTTCTTACTACTGTACCCATACTACACCATTATGTTGGTAAAACCACTATCTCCACAAAATTTGTATATGCAAAAATGCCTTGATTTGATTAAATATAGTTGGGCACCGAGATAATCAACCCCAAAAATCTAAGAAAGCAGCATCCAAAAAATCAAAAACATTAGGCCTATACACACATATGAGTCATTTATCTCTGTTATTAATATCTCCTCATGCTTTAACAGTCTCACACATCTGTCCCTTATGCTTTGACTTAAATTACACATGACTCCTTCCCCCAACACCTTTCTGTCTGTTTTAATTTTAGTAATAGTGTCTCTAGTCTGACTGCCGTTCTCCTCCGAGCCCTGAGATCTTTCCATTTTCTAGGTTTGGAAGTCTAGTGTATTTTAGGGTGACCAACTGTCCTGTTTTCCCAGGACGTCCTGTTTTCTTATAACAATATAACAATTTTCTATCCATACAGAGGAGGCATAACCTAATTTAAATGTATTGAAATTAATAAGGTATCTTTGAGTAAACTTTGAGTATCATTTGAGTAGGCCCATCTGTTTGCCGGGCCAAGTGTCCTGGTTTTTGGTAATCAAAATATGGTCACCCTACCATTGGTGAATTTGAATGAAGGCTGTGCTTGTCATTTACAATGAAATTCTTTAAGGCCTGGAACCATGTTGGTTTAAAAAAAAGTTTAAGTTCTTCAATAAACAAGGGTTCCATGTTTACCTTCTGGAATCATACCAGTAATAAGAACATTATGATATTGTTTTTTTTTTTTCCAGTGCTAAGAGCAAACATTGGCACTAGAACGAAACACAGAGAAAGAGGCAAATCTGTTATTGCTGTATGTGCTATATGTTATTTAGTTGTTATTGCATGATCTGAGTCAAATATGCTACATATTACTTGAAAATGGAAACTCATAATAATGGATTAAATCCAATCCCAGGGTGCCATGTTCAGCATGGTTTTCTCTTCCCACTTTTTTTTTACCCTAGAGTCATTGCAGTGGTATTAAAGAGACAGCTGCTTTGAAACACGTCATGATGACATTGGCTGTCGGATATAAAGTATGGGGGCTTTTGGGTAATGTCTTTGTCATGATACCTCAGTCACCACTTGCACATAGTTTGTCAGTGGCGCAGAGACACATGTGGCCTCACTACTCCAAACAAAGTTTTAAAAAGAGCGGTTCTTGATAGCTGGCTCACCGTGAGGGCACAAATGAAGGGGGAGCAAAGCTAAATCCTGCTCTGACTGACAGGTGAATAGCTGGTCTGTCAAACATGGTGAAACCCTGTACCAAGGGACATCTACTGGCAGCATGAGAACACACAACTGTTGAGCAAATACGTCTCAATTAGCCTGATAGGGGTGTTAGGGCTGCCTGCATATACAGGGGTTGGACAACGAAACTGAAACACTGGCCAATAATGTTGGAGGTCTCCTATGCACGTCCCAGTGGCCAATCTTCCCTGATTTTACATTCCATTAGAAAGAGCAGAGTGTGAAGGTTGAATTAATAGAGCAATAGCACGGCTGTACATAAAATATTGCAATTCACACAACATAATGGGAGACATATCCGTCTCGAGTTCGAAAGAGGACAAATTGTATAACAAAAAAAAAAAACCACACATCCTGTTTCCATCAAAACTAAGTCGGGAGCTCCACGGAGTCAATCCTCATGATCAGGCTGCTATAGCCAAACCTTTGGTCACTCGTGCCAATGCCAAAAGTTGATTTCAATGGTGCCAGAGGTAATCTTGGACAATGTAAAAAGGAAGGAATTAAAATGTAAACGATTCATTGTCCTGTCATGAGTCTACCTTCACTGTCTTTCCCACATCTGTGGGAGTTACGGTTTGGAGAAGCCCCAAAGAAGCTTACCACCCCAACTGTTGCTACCCAGAGTGAAGTACAAGGGTGGATCAGTGATAGTTTGGGTTGCAATATCATGGCATTCCCTAGGCCCACTACTTGTGCTAGATGGGTGCATCACTGCCAAGGAAAACAGAACCTATGTGGAGGACCATGTGCACCTAATGGTTCAAACATTGTACCCTAAAGTTGGTGCTGTGTATCAAAATGATAATGCACAGCAAGACTGGTGACAGAGTGGTTTGATGAACATGAAAGTGAAGTTTAACATCACCCATGGCCTGCTCTGTCACCTGATCTGAATTTTATTGTTTTATAAATTACTATAATATTTAAAAAAAAGTAATTAATTTGAGTATGAATATGTACTGATTGTAAATACATATTTAATGTGCACCTATCATTTTGCTGTGATATATAGACTGTCACAGTCCTCGTCTGCACCTGTCTGTCTTTGTCTTCACTACACTTCCCAGGATCCTCTTGTCTCCATCTGTACTCACTCCCTCAATCATCCACCTGTTCATCGTTATCTTCATCTGTGTCACCTGTCCTCATCTTGTTAGTGTTCGTTTGTATCTGTATTCAGTTATCTTCTCTGTTCAGTCTGTTTTGGTCGGTTCTCATATATGTTACATGGTGTGATTCTTGAGCGGTTGCTTTTGATCATAATTCTGTGTCTGAGTTTTGATTATACAAGTTGAATTGGAGTCTTTCAGCCTCTCCTTCATCCTGCACCATAACCCGTGACATAGACTTTAAATAAATTAAATATAAATGTTATAAAATTAAATTATTATTAAATAGTGATATGTGTGTGTGTGTGTGATTATATATATATATATATATATATGCGTGTGATTATTAATAAATGTTAAATGTTCATTTTACTATGAAACTGATTCTGTGACATGCATAGTCTCTTCAAAACCATTTTAATTCTTTAAACCACACAACATGCTTATATGCATTGTAACCACACAAGTAAATGCAGGTGGGCTTCAGGGACAGACTTGTAAGGGCATATCAAATGAATTAGTAAGCATTAATACATTATGAGCACTGTTCTGGCTCGCTACAGCATGTTGGGGCAGGGAGTTAATGGGCGTAAATGATTTCCATGTCTCACCGAGAGTACACAAGCACTCCTCCTTGTCAACTGGGAGCAATTTTGTAACCCATACTGTTGCCGAGCCGTAATGGAAGATGGCTGGGTGAAACCTTGGGGTCCACATTAACCTTTAAAGTGTTGGCCCAAAATTGTTGAGGAGAGGCCGTACAGGACCAGAGTTAATGTACCAGCCCCTATGTCCTGGCCCAGGAGGGGTCTGCTGAAAGACTGCACACACCAGCTGCCCCCTGCTATTTTTGAAGGGGCATTTGTCCCATCCTTATCCATTGCTGGCTGACTCAACTGAAAAACATTCATAAGCGTGCTGAGTCCAGCCATTACCTGTGCTTGTAGCACAGCACCTGAACCTGTTGACCTTGTTAGCCTTCACTCATATGAGAGAAATACAGCACTTAGAGAGAGTTTTGCAATTTTTTTTTTTTTTTTTTTTGGTTTTGTTAAGTTTATATCTGTCATAAACTAAAATATATGCACATATTGTGTTCTTAAAAGGATTTTCTTCAAGATATGAATGTAAAATGTAAGATCAACTATACTGTAAAAAAATGTTGTTGGTTTATCTTAAAAAAAGTAACCTGGTTGTCTTAACATTTTGAGTTTATTGAAATGGCTAATTAACAGAAACTCAAAACGTTATGTTATCTGAACCATGCATAAATTATCTAAATTGGTTTGTCAAAAGAAAAAGAATTGTTATAACAAATCATGAAATATGGTGTATAGGTTTTAAATTAACCAATGTTTTGGATAGGCCTTAATGTACAGTGCCTGCAGTATTTATTCAAACACAATAATTTTATGTTAAGCTACTTGACATTATGTGGCATTAGGAGGTCAAATGAGGCTGAGTAGATATTGTGGAATAATCTTGAAGAAAATAACAACTGAACCCCTAAATGCATAATTTTTGCATTTTGCTAAATGTTAGGATGTACCGAACAAACAAACCACAATTTGCATTACACAGAGCTCTGGTGGCGCATGGGCACTTAAAATCTGTCAGCGTTCTGAAATGCCAGCGATTATGCGTGGCATGATTGCGCCATTTTTCAACTAAAAAAGGTCCAGTGCACGTAAATAAATAGCAGAGCCTTGCCTGGAATTATAAAAATGTCACCACAAACCAACAAGTGCCGCTGATGCATATAAAGCCGTTTCGTTTCGAAAAGAATGGGGAGGAAAATGTGATACTTAAGAGTCATTAAAATTGTATGATGTTGTGCAGCACGCAAGTCAAATATGACTTCTCTGTTCGATACAGAGGGAGAACATAAACAATGCCGACTGCCACACAGCACGGTCCATAAATGTCTCCAGAATAATGTTTACATCTCGACTGATCTGTCATCTGCAGGAGCCCTGCCCCATCATGCCCTCACCCAGACGTGCCATAACTAAAGATGCTGACAGGGGAAGCTTTGTCTCTGTACCAAATATTTCTGTTTTTATTAAAGTGCTGCACAAAACATCAGGATTAGATTTATTTCTCCATTTGAATAACAGCATATTTTAGACCTGTAATTCACATTATTGTGGTAACAAATAAATACTATAGATGGTCTTGTTTTGGTTTATTTGTTTGTAATAAGCTCTCAACTTCACTTAGTTTAGTGGACAATAATGGGAATGCAATGGTAGGAAAATTGTTTATTACCAATACACTTGTATGGCTGTTATGTGACAATAATATTAAACTCAAAAAATTGCATACTATTTGGATGTTGTAAATGTAGTCAAAAAGCAATATGCTGCAAAGCCTGATCCACACTGAAAAGTAATCTGAAATGATATCCATTGTGCAATAGTCTATCACATTTAAAAATAAAGGTTTTTGTTTTTTGTTTTAGATTTTTTGAGTTGATGTGAAACATCGTTTTAGTTGGCAGAATATGTTGTAACGTGTTAGGACATTTATTGACATTGTTTCATTAAATTATATTTGATTCTTTATTTGTAAATTTTGATTATTCATGTCATTGAGTGTTGCAGTAGCCAGTCAAGTGTTCGATACACTGACAATTCACCTCAGTGTGTAGTAAAATCCATTGATGAACTTGAGTTACCACAATTTTATTCATATAGCGCTCAATTTAAGAAACACAATCTGATCAGACGATGACGTTTCCCGGTGGCTCTCGTCTGCCCTCTTTTGGCTTTATGTGATCATTTCATCCAAGGGTCAAAGAAAAATAATAGATAGTGGAGAGTAAGCATTATTTTTATATTTATTTATAATGTTTATTTTCTTGTTAATAAACACATAAACAATGTTCACTTTTAATTTTTGTATGACATGATAGGCTATATTTATTATAAATATTACAAATAATTATTTTTTAAAACTTCAAAATGTTTAATTTATGTAGAGATATAATATTATTTTTATAATACAATTTTATTCATTTTGTATTATTTTATTTCGTATACATTTTCTCTGTATTGTTTATCTTTTGTGTGGCCCACATTTATTATAAATATTATAAGTAAGTATTTACAAATAAATGAATGCATACATAAAAAATAATGCTGATGTTTAACATCTTTCTGAAACCCCTCCAAAATTAGTTCAGTTTTGTATAGGGGAAAATTGTCTTGGACATTTGAGTTTGTGTGCCTTTCAAATTCTGATTTAATCATATACATTGCCCTCACTTATCTAAGCTATCTATACTTTGGTATTTCTATAGTTGTGTTCCCTCTTCAATAGGGCTAATCTGTGCTGCGTGAAACAATGGGAAATTATTCCCTCTCGGGGGCTGGAGCCTGTCCCAGTCAACCTTCTTTGAGCGGTGACAACCACTGAGCCCTTTGCCACCAACTGCCACCGGGGACGACACTTGTTTAGAGGCCCTGAGTTCCGTTGAGGACATAAGGAGAAAACGAAAGAGAGAGAGTGTGTGTCTGTGTGTGTGTATGAGTTGCTGATCCGATTTTGCACTTGTATACTTATCAGTGGCATTTAGGGGCCAGTTCCTCCTTGGTAATACAGATGGACAAAAACAGCATTAGCTGGGCTGCTGTTTGGGAGGAGTAGCAGAATAGCTAATCATGACCCGGCAGCCTCTCCCTGTGTGTTCTCCAAAGAGTGGAACACAGAAGGAGTGTTCAGACGGCCCTCACAGGAACAATGGCGTTTGTCCTGCTAGCATATGGGTGCAGTGGGTAAATTATGTAAAATAGATATGGAGCAGCTTGTGGGGCTGTATTCAACGTGCTTTCAGACATGCATGCATGGCAGGTCACCACCTCGCGTTCTCAATCTCTCCATTAGTGCCACAACAAAGCATTGATGCAATTGACAATGGATGCTGACTGATCTTTGATGTCCGTATCAGTTATTTGAGTACATTCGATGTTTCAGAAAATCTTCAGAAAAATTTTGCAGGAAGAAATAGGAAGCTTTAAAGGTGTATTGAGTCAGTCAGCATGCTATTGTTCAAAAGTTAGGGGTCAGTAAAGTTTTTAAAAGAAATATATTTTATGTGCATTTATGTGCTGCATTTATTTGATCAAAAAATACAGTACAAACAGTAATATTGCAAAATATTATTGCAATTTAACTGTTTTCTGTTTTGAATTTCTGTCTAAATATATGTTTTTTTCTGTGGTGGTAAACCTGGATTTTTTTTAAGCATCATTACTCCAGTCTTTCGTGTCACATGACCCCTGAGAAATCATTCTAATGTGCTGATTTGATGCTCAAGAAACATTTATTATTACTATCAATGTTGAAAACAGTTGTGCTGCTTAATATTTTAAAGAGTATACATTTTTTTTCAAGATTCTTCAATGAATAGAAAATTAGATTATTTCAAACAATTTTTTTGTAACAATGTAAAAGTCATTTTTTATTTTGATTAATTTAATGTATTCTTCATGAATATTAATATATTCTTAAATGGTAATTTAAATGTCAGCCCATTTCCTCAGACACCTTTGTTTATTCCAACCCACCAAGATGAAAAATAAATAAATTCTTATGCATATAGTCTTTAGGGCTTCCTAAAACAATAAAAAGAAAATTTAGTCCTATCATAAATATTCACGCTCAGTGGTCATTCAGGCGTAGATGTCTCTCAGAGGTCTTTTCAATTGCTAAGTAAATCCCCAGAAGAAAGATGACTTGATTGAATTTCCCATGCTCACACAACATGGTTGCTGATGCGGAATGTGTTCACGTTTGTGATGGTTTTTGTACTAATTACCACTATGCCAGATAATCTCCCAAGATTACTGAAACCTGTCACAAGCATCTTTCTAGTTTTGTTTGTCATTTAGTTTTTTTGTGACAATGATTAAATATGAAGTTAAATGCCCATCACATTGCATTATGTCCCTATGAATTCACCTATTCTTGAAATCATATTTGTTTAATTCACAGAGCAGATTGCTCTGATCATTAAAAACCAAACAGTCTAAGTAACACTTTTGGTCTGAGCTTTATTTGCTAATAATTTAGTCCAGTAGTTTTAGTTGCTTCATTATGTTACAACGTACTCGGTTACTAACATAACCTCGGTTCTCTCTAAGAGGGAACGAGTACTGCGTAATATCTTACGCTGTAGGCGAAAACCTCTTTTCCACGTGATATTGAATTTTGAATTAATGTTAAATTTTCGTCACTGAAGTAACTTGTAGTGAATGACTGAAAATGAACTATATAGAAGACTCTTTAAAAGTGTCTTTTTAAAAATGCATATTGCATTCTGCATTAAATATTTTGGTGCCAGAAGTCAAAAGCGCAAACATGAATCAGCCAGCAAATGTGTGACATTGTAAATGAGTGAAGATGTATTTGCAGACACAAAGGCCTGGACCTTTACCTCTACATACACCACAGGATCATGATATGTTGTCATGCGACATACAGTACATAATTACATAGTTTTTACCTTCCACCTGGGACAGCTTTAGTTTCTCCACACTACCCATCTGTGCTTGAGAGAGGCAGTACAGTGTGTTTAAAATGAGGGCGTTTAACATCGCTGCGCCCCTAGAGCCCTGCCTCTCCTCAGGTCTGACCTTGGCTTTGACTGCCAGACTGACTCACAGCTTCACTGTGACTAAAAACAATGAGTGCATGGTGACAATGTAGCTCTCCTGTCCCATGTGTGCCTCCACAAAGACTTCCCCTGTTTACCACCTCGCCAATAGGCCCTTAATTCCTCTTTTGTTTGGAAAATGGGAAATGTGCAAGGATCTTCTTAACGAAAGGCATAGGATGAATGCATTCATGGTATGGGGTCTCTTGTGGAATGCAGGCGAGCTTTCTCTGTCTTTGGCCATGGCACTTCTCTTTAATACACAAAAAGCAATTACAGCCCAGTTTCCCAAATGTCAGCCTTCTGTAAGCTGTAGTCCCAAAGGCAGGCAGAATGAGAGCTGTAACTTATTTCCCACATCTCCCCTATATCTTTTCCTACAAATCAGACGGGATGGGATTAACGGAATGACTGCCAAATGGGGCCTGTGAATTTGGGATTATAATTTGAGGAGGACTAGTTGTTTGAATACTTAACTCTGGATCGAGATTCTTTACACTTTCGTCTCTTATACAATGCATTTAAATTCTATTAATCATTTCCTCTTGAAGAATTTGTACATGGATTTGTGCCGTTTTTGTGAGTGTGTGTGCATGTATGTATACAGCTGTCACTCCACCATGCAACTCAGGTCTATTAAGAGGAGCAATTAAATAGAGAATATCTTTCTGTAAGCAGTTAATGAGGTTTGGTCCCTGGAGGAGGCGGCTGATTGGCTGAGACTGTGGACTGGGGGAAGTCAAGGGCACCGTACTAAGCAATGCATTGTGGGAGACTGTGACATTATGCACCAAGGGACCAGAGGACTTAAATAATATTAGTGTCTTGCCTTTTTTTCCCAGACACAGATTTTACATTAAAATGACAGAAGACACTGGAAGGATGATGTTAGACATCTAAGATTGTAATCACAATTTCTACAGTTTTTATGAGCTCATAACAATACATAAGACTTTAGTACTTGAAAAGAAGTTTCAGTGTCATACTGAATTCCTCCGGCCTTATTTTACATTGATCCAAATAGACCTAACCTTTGAGACATTACAGTTTTATTGTAAATAAATATAAGTACTTTCCACAGTACTTTCCACAAAATGTAACTTAACTGTACAATATTGTAATGCATTACTTTTAAAAGAAACTTTTTTTCCCAACACTGACTGTAGCCTTCAAACAGATATAGCATGTCATATATATATATATATATAGCAGCATTATAGAAAATCATGACGGTTATATCTTAATATCTGCATGCCTTATTTGCAAACTAAATAAACTATCAATTTGATCCTAACATCTCTGAGTTTCTCAAAGAGCTGTTTTTATGTGGCAAGAACAGTAAATTATTATTTCTGCATCACATATTGAAACATTTCTGCAGTGGGGTTTTTTTTCTTCCATTTTTTTGGTTTTAGGTATTTGACCTTACTTAAGCAGACTTTTGACCCCCAGCATTTATTCTCTTTTGATGTCTTGGGGTGCTTGCAGTGTTTTGGGGTCCCATCTATCTATATCTCCATGTTCGAGTTTAATTGCCCCTGTAATTGCTATGTTTGGCCTGTAATTGTTGTAGATCTTGGATATTGGCAGGGGCTTCTCACTGCAGCATGGTTAAAACAACCTTAATGTCTCCTCGTTTTGGAACTGAGATGGTCTACTTACAATGGGAACAGTATTACATGTTTGAATAGTCATACGCTTTTTCCATTCACCTGTTAGCACCTTCCACCATTCAACATTGTCATTTACAAAGAGTAAACGAGTATCCACATTACAGAACTTCATTAAACTGAATTAATGTTTTTTTTTTTTTTTGTAATCACAGGCATAACTGGAACGATAGTGTGCCTCATTATCTAATTTTTCAAGCTTTATAATTTTGGCCCAAGTCCAACAAATTAAATTTTTTACTTCTCATTCCCACTTCTTCCATGCACTTGGAATTCCCAAATCCCTTCCCTCTCTGATTACCATATCATCTTAGCCCCTTCCCCTCCCTCTCTTCTTCCCCTTCCTCTTCTCTGTCAGTAAAGCTGCCCCATTAGCCCCTTTGCAGGAGTGTTAAGAGTAATGGCCCTGCCAATGTGAGAGCCAACACAGGGGAAATAACGCTTCCCTCGCCTGGCCTGGAAATCTCAGAGCAGGGTAATGAATCCTTATGAGAGCAAGGCAGGGGTATATTGTTCCCTTATATGGGGGAGGGAGGTGGGCAACGGCAAATTGAAGAAACTCACAAGCCGCTGTTGTTTTAGCAGGTCATTAAGTCTGTGTTAATCATCTCAGAGCATTTTCATAAGTTTGCAGAAGGAAATGAAGACCAATGAAGGGTGCTGATAACAGGAGAAAAAAAAAGTTTGAGAGGGATGGTCAAATTCAATGTGAACTAAGCTAACTCTTGAACCTTCACGATCAGGTCAGCATAATTGAGGTGGTGCTACTTTGTGCATCCATCACGCAGTCTTGACTTCAAACTTGACGTCAAATTTACTCATTCTTGATGATGAAGGCAAAATGCTATTTCTCACACCGTTTCTGCAACTTTTCAAATCCAATCCACTGCTAAAGTGTGGTCTTCTTAGAAACATACATGTGGGTGTGTATATTATAGCAATTTTCAGATTTATCAGAAGCAGCGAGGTCAGTGCAGAGAATTACTCCGAGTTCTGTTTTATATACTTATTAGCTGCTGCATTACAAATTGAAGGCCTATTTTACGGTGCCAACATTGAGGAAAGTGGATACGGTATTCAGAATTAACGAAGCCTTCCAACAACACTTTTTATATGCGAATTCATACTAAATAAACATAAACTATTCATGAATAAAGCCCCCCCATGTTCTTCACATTGGCTTTTAAATATTTTCCATGTAGAGAACATGTCTAATTGTAGCCTGGCACAGCGTCTCCAGTAAACCTAGCTCAGTGAACCCATATTTCCTAACTGCAACTGACTATCTTTATTTCTCTGGCTCAATAAAACCCTGCCGTTTATGTGAAACCAACAAGATTCGAGTGACATCATTCACACTTCCCATGTGTTTTTAACTCTGTACTTAATGCTTGCCACAAAGCATTGCACAAAATCTTCATAACATGATGGAGTTCTTTTGTGTGGTGCATTTCCCTTTTGTTCTGCGATTCATTTGTTTAATGCTCGAGGATGATGGAGATTCATTGTGTGATAGGTGTAATATCACCTTATGGACTAATGGTTGTGGGTGTATGAATCTCTCCCCATCCTCTCTGGAGCCTTGCCAACAGTACCTTTCCACAGCTGGGTCTTGTTTGCTTGTCTTATCTCAATTCCCTTTAGTTTTTCTACTATGAAATCTTTCCTTCTCCCCACGCCAACAATACTACAGTCCGTTGGGTTTTCTTTTTTTTTTTTTTAGTGAATGGGGGTGTCAGGGGGTGTGAGAAAGAAAGTGATTTCACATCCAAACCCCACACACCAGTTTAAAGAATATTTTTTTAGGTTGTCTTTCTTCTCTGGGTTCTCTGTAAACATGACATCTCCCATTTAACCCTTTCTTTACAGCTGAATAAACGTTTGGCACGCAATAATGTATCGCTGAGCCCAATGTCCTTGAACATTTTACACCGCAATATCGCCCCTGTCTTACCTTTTTTCCAGTTTATTAAATTAACAGACGTCCAGATGTTGACTTCTCTTTTTTATTCAGCTTAAGTACTAATTGAATTTGCCCATAAAAGAGCAGATGCTTTCTGCTTCAGAACACAATGTGTCATGGGCACAAAAATGACAGGAACATGTTGGGAATTGGACTAAAGAACAGAGTGAATTTTAACTCTTTCTATGCCAGGTTTGTATCATGCTGTATGTGTAAGAGATTATAGGCGATTTACCATAATGAGTATGTGTTTGTTTAATGTAATACTCAGGAGTGACACAAATAAATATGTTGATAACAATGAACGCATCAAAGACATGTTATGCAATAATATTGACATGCATTGCAACGTTCTATCACTCCTGTTACAATCGTTAATCAAACTGCTGTTAATAATCATGTTGCAGCCTCAAGAAGCCAGTGAAAACTGCCTTTTATAAAAGAAGACCTTGGGACAATGATCACTAGTTAATTTCCAAAGTTTGTGCTGCAGCGTTTCCCATGAAAATGTGGTCAGCACATCATTTCAGAGTGGGAGTGGGAAATCTAACAATTTTATTTATTTATTTTATTCACCACACATGTTTCCAATCTGCAGAAACTCAGCATAGTTGGGTTTTTCCCCTTTTACAATGCCATTACTAAACAATGTTCATTGTTTGTGGCATTTGCTCTAATTTTACAGCTCTTGCTCCATTTTCTACTCATTGCTTAGTCCTGCACTGGACTGACTATGGGATATGGGGACTCTTTTCATGCTGTTTTATTTAAGGATGTTATTGTTGGCCCTTGCACAGGCCACAGTCAGCCCCTGGGTCTTTTTCCCAAGCGATAGAACCACCCACATGTCATCCATCATCTGACCTCTCTCTGCATGACAGGTCACTTCTGCTTTTCCACCAGGATGCACTGTGTTTGTTTGTGTGTGTGTGTGTGTGTGTGTGTGTTGTGAGCCAGTTTTGGGACAGTAATTGTAAGATGAAGTTGAGACAGAGCTCATAATGCATACGATACTCTGTTAAGATTGTTTGGTTTATACAGTGCTGTAAAACCTCATCTAAATACAGTTCAGTGTGTCTTGCCAAGCTCTGCAAACACTGTGCTAATTATAAGCTATTATCTATAATTACTAATAGGTTGGCTATTATTGCACCTATTCACCAACTATTATTGCACCACCACAGTTCAGGGTGTTTATAATTATAACAACCTGAAACATACTGAATGAAATATGACTAAGGCTTTACATATGTTGATAAGAAAGAGAGGAAATTGTTTATGTGGTGTGACAGCGCCCCCTACTGACAGTATGATTCACACCATGCCGTTGTTTTGGATAATTATAAGATAATGCAATTTTTCCCGCATCATTTATTTTTAAACCAAAATTGTGACACTATCTCATCAGCAAAAATTTTCATTTTAAATTTTAATGTTGATTTTGGGTAATAAGATCAAATATCGCAGTAGGCTAAGACAGACAAAACATTTTATGGACCATTTTAGACGATGATGCCTTTAAACACTTACAGACAAAATATCTCCATGGAATTGACATTTCCACTGGTTGAGCTGTATTTTTATTTTTATTTCATTAATATCACTTTGCTTATATCTAAAGCCAAAATAAAATCAACAACCATAACATATTTACACACTTGCAACATTTCTCAGCAGTATAGTTCCTATTTTAATAATACTTTTAAAGCTATTTTTAAAGGAGACATATTATGGTTTTTCCAAGTTGGTGTGTAATGTTGCTGTTTAAAAGATTACAAAGCTCAAAATCCACTCAAAAGTGGATTCTGTCAAATTCTATTTAACAGAATCCACTTTTCAAGAACTACAACGAACAGCTCATTTGAACAACAACACACTTTTTCCGGATCTTATGAAGTCACATTTTAATAATCCCCGCTGACGGAATACACAAAAATGTTGGTTAGGCCTGGTTGAGCTACGCTAGAGAAGATGAAGTGTGTTGTCGCTGTTTTTTCCACCCTGGAAAAAGTTTGTCCTTAGGTTGATGAACTTTGAAGATGAACAATGCATCTTTAACACTGTTCCTAAACATTATAACCTTAACGTTTGCCTGCGTGCTGTATTGCAGAGAAGAGCAAACAGACAGAGTACAATGCAAGCAATATGCTCAAAAGCTTCTCCTGAAAGACATAGCCATTCCCATTTGGTCTGGACAATCTTTTGTTTATGGTTAAAACTTGTAAGTATATCTCATTATTTGTAGTTGTGTTTTCTATTAACAGTTCCAATTCTAAGCTTTATATAGTTGCTATGTTTGCTATGATGTAAACACGACAGGCAAAGTTTTGCCTCTCACCAGCTAGAATTGATAGTGTTTACTGTAGCTTTTGTAAGGTCTTCCATACATCCATCTTCTTCCGCTTCTACGGTGCCAGGTTCCAGGGGCAGCAGTCTAAGCAGAGATGCCCAGACTTCCCTCTCCCTAGACACTTCCTCCAGCTCTTCCGGGGGACACTGAGGCATTCCCAGGCTAGCCGGGAGAGTCTCTCCGGTGTGTCCTAGGTCCTTCTGCAATTGCAGATTTCGAACAGAGATGGTGACAAAGAGGAAAAACTGCAGACTGCAGCTTTAATATGAACAAACAATGAAAAATATCTTCTAAAGCATTTATTAATCTTAGTTAATGTTTATTACATTAGATCTATGAATGGTTGCATTTTCATTTACTAAGGTTAACGTTAAAGATTAAAACAACAACAAAAAGAAAAACAACACAGTAACAAATGTAGCCTATTGTTCATTGTTCCTCTGTCTAAAATGCATCTTAGTGTCCCAAGGAAAATGTTTCTGTATGTGGTTCTGAATGCATTTCCTTCATAGGCTCGATCTTTGAAATAAAGGTAGTCAGACTGTCTGTGTGTTTTTTTTTTTTTTTTCATTGAACTTGCAACAGTAATTGAAACAGTTCCCATGGGTGCAGTGCATTTGGGGACGTTAAGTGCTGTCTCTTGTCATGCTATGTTTTTGTAAAATAGGTTCTTTTTGTCAGTTTCCTGTGATGTTCTTCATTGTTTTTTTCTTCATTTATTTATTTATTTCTTTAAAGTGTGCAAGAAGCTCCTAATGCTTGTTTTCCATGAGAGGCTCTCCTCTATCCCAGGGGGCTGTCAGTTGTGGAAGGGCCTCCATTTTCACCCGTCACTAAGATGGCCCATCTACCAGAACACACAAAGTCTTGGCATCTCAGCTCCTGAGAAATGGACTACCTATTGGAGCTGACACCCAGAAACTTACTCTTTTCTACCATGTTAATGTCTCATTGACTGATGTGACTGAAACTTGCATTGCCATACAGTATACATTGAATTTGTCTACATTTTATATAAATTCTATAGAGAACTTATTTTGATACAATTTGGGTTTTTATTAGACGAACAGAGGACCTGTCCGTCTAATAAAGAGGACAGCCTTTGTTACAGCCTTTTAGGCTTTTCAGAGTAATTTAATTGACACATAAAACAATACATAAATTAGCAAAAATGTTACAACGAACGTTGTAATTTATATACATTTATGATTAATTTATGACATGTTTCAAGATGTTGTGACAACTTGACATTTTTTTTTCTTCCTGTTTAAATTCAAATTAAAATTGCAGTTCTGCTTTGGTAGGCCAGGTTCGATTCACAATTGAGAACTGAATCACAAGTAATTTTCCCAAATTAATTCTGAACTGAAAGAGGTATATTGAGAATTTTCCTCCCAAAATTCCCCCCAAAATGAAAATTCAGAAATCATTTAGCCTACTCATGTTGTTCCAAAACAAACCTATTTTGAAGAGCATGTATGGCTTATTTATATAATTTAAAACTTTATAGGCTACTTATTCACTGAACTCTTCTGGAAGTTTGTGGTTTATGTGTCATATCCTCATCAATGATAGTGTTGTGCTGAAGCAGCCTACGAAATTTCCGTAGGTGACGGAGCATTTCCGTAGTAACCTGTCTGGCCTGCGCTCCTTCATCGCTGCCTGAAGCAGCGTAACTTTAGAGTTCATGCTTTGGCTGTCGTGACAGCTCGACTGGCGAGACCAGCGGATTTCAAGGGCTGGAACACCTTTTTTCGCGACCGAAAGACACAACACCACAGCCAAGATGTTGAATATGTGGAAAGTGAGGGAGCTGGTTGATAAAGCGTGAGTATTGTGAATGTTTTTACAAGTATTTTTTGTGTCTTGTCGGCTACCTGTTGAAAACGAGACACGTACGCACTCATTGACGTCACACACTCTCGAGACAGCAGCTAGCACTGAAGCTAACTACATCTTTGTTGTCCCCTTAAAAGATGACAGTCGACAGTGTATATTGAACAGTCGTTTTCCAGTCGGTTACTATACTTTATCAGACCTTTTCACTTGTTTATCACGGCTTAGTTTTGTTTACAAGACAAATGATTCCCTCTGACTTCGTTTCTTGAACTCAGTGGCTAATTTTATGACAGTTGCTAAACTTATGTTGGCTGTCAAAACACGGTGTTTGTGTACCAATAGTGCTTTTCACACCAAACTAGCGTATCGTCTGTTAACATTGTAAATGAGAACATTATTTAAAAGCAAAGTAAGAGCGCACGTTTTAGTTGAAATAGAGTGACCATAACTTTCATATTTGACAGCTATTTCCAGGCATTGTGCAAGCTAATCAGTTAGCCTGATATGAAAAGCAAATAATGCCATATTTGTGTGGTGTCCGATGCTGATTAATTGTCAAACTGTTTACACTTTTTGGTTGCAATCCTGTTAGAAAGGCTGTTACGTTTGGTATAAAAATGGATGCCTAGCTGCTATTTTGGAATGAGTTTCATGGAAACTCCTGAAGTTAGACTGAAACTTGTATTTAACCATTTAACCAAGGGCAGGAACTGGATTTTTTTTTCAAGAAAAAATTCCAACAAAATAAGTCTGTTATGTTTTTGTCAAATACATATGTGTTTATTACAAATTTTACAGTGCTTTTGTCCTATGAAAATAACATTTAAACGATAAACATTTAGGCTACTTTGAGGTTAGTGGCATTCTTTCAGTGATTTAGTCCAGTATGACATGCTGTCGTGTATGCCTTTACATAATAATTGTACTTTTTTTTTAAATGGGAAATGATTGGGTGTTTGTGGTTTGCTATTGCTGTGATCTAATATGAGTGATGGGTTGAGGTTGCCCTGCTCACATGTATCATCAGAGAAGAGATGGCAAAAAGGAGGGGACATTATTTTGATTAAAGATTATGAGGGCATGTGAATTAAAAATAAAATAATGATTTACACAGTTTTCATTTTTCAGAGTACTCAAATATTTCATTTTCACAATTTTTTTTTTCCCTCAGAAATTAGGCCCACTCACTATCTCAGAAACCATTGCACACAGACAAAACTGCAGATGTTTGTCTAAGTGCCACAGTCACTGACAAATCAAATCCCCTTCATAAAATGAACTGCTGGTCATAGTCACAGACTACACTTTGATTTTATTTCCATAGACTTACCTGTGTGTCTCAGAGTTGGGCTGTCTGTTTACGAATGTGATTGAAGAACCAAAATGGCTTTTACAACTGTTATTCAACAGAAACTTGGGGAGAATGAGTTAAGCTTCAAGAATGACATACAGTATGATCATTAAAGAGGTTATTGTGCAACTCTCAACCTAAGGTTTTTTTTTTTATCCTTCTCCGACGATACAGAAAAACGGTTACTGAAGGCCTTAATTCACAAATATGAGTTTGCATAGACATTTGGGTGTTGCCTAACTAGGTACGTCCCTGAAACTGTATCATTTTATTTTAGAGAATAGAGACTACAATTAAATATTGGTGAAGCAAAAGGCTTATATCTTATGTGCTGGATATTGAATATTAAGCAAGTATCAATACTATAACTTATCATGACCTGCAAAATAGCCTAACCCCAAAAGACAAACAAAAAACATTGTCATTTCCTGTTTTTACAGAGCAACTTTGAAAACAATGTAGCAAGCCTGCTGTTGTTGCCTGCAAAATTGGTCTGTCAATTCCAACAGTATGATCTTTTTTTACAGACGATTTGCCAAGTGTAGCCATGGGTGGACTGACGAAGTGTGTGGAATTTAGCTTCATGCTGGCTTGTTCCAAAATGGTTTTCAAGTTCTGAGATGACTCAGGAATACTTCAGTGCTTTAGTATTTTTTGTATTTTTAGTATAAAAATATTTTTAGTATTCTTACCACAGGCTCAAGTAATTGCGAAAAGAATTTCAGTACCTGAAATTAAAGCATTGTCCTCAAGCTGTGAAACCAGTTAATGCAGCTGACCGGTTTGGTATGTTTTTGAAAAATTAAGACGCTCTTGTTTTCCACAAATTGTTCAGGAGGACTAAATGATAGCACCCTACAAGCAAAAGCAAACGGATGTCTTGATCTCTTTTTTATCAACTCAAACTATGCCAAAGTTACTTACACATACAGTAATCTTTTTTTACTTTTTTTTTTTTTTACATTTTATCTTTGTCTAGGTGATTGTGTAATTGAGTGTGATTAAACCTTGAATAAACAAGGAGAAAAGGATGTAGGGAGATTTTATTTTATTTTTGCAGTTTACTCTTCCATTGAGCAAGACAATACACAGGTATTGTTTCAATAGACTGTAAACTGAGACAGACATTTTCAAGATGTGTTCTTTATTATAACCACAAAAAAATCTAGGAGAAGGAAAGATTGAGGACCTCATGGTGCTTTTATTCGATCCACCCTCTATTCTCAGCGAGCCTGTCCTACACCCCACCCATATACTGAGATCTCGTGTGTCTTGTATAACCACTCTTTACTCTGGTAATGTCCCTCTGGTGCTAAACTGGTTTCACGTAATGAGAGCTTTTGGTGCCCTGCTTCGCTGCTTACCGTCCTCTGGTATTCGAATGAAGGTGTGGTCTGAGATTTGATTATTTGAATAACTGTCCTACGTAACTGTTTTGTTCCTTTTTTAATAGGCAATAAAAAGTTATGCAACCATAGGGGATTTTTAAATTGGTTGCTCACACTATATTGATATAGTCTGAGTAGGGTGTGTTTTTCTGTTTATTTATAATCACTGTTGATTAAACAATGAACAATTCGTAACTTAAACAACTTTCGTAACTTGAACGAAGTGCGTTGAAGCAGGTTGTTCTCACTCTCGCTCTGTTTAATGTGTGTGCCCGCTCTTACGGCAGAATGGATGAAATAGCCATCCCCTTTAATATAATTTCCATTTTGTTCAACTAATATTAAACTGATGTGAAACAGAATCAACTTGATGGACATATTTTAAAGTGCCTATAACAAATATCACTAATGCAGATGATTAGTGATGGCAAGTGCAACAGTCTGCTCAGTCTCACAATTCTGTTAATTTTTACAACTGATTTATCAAAATGTTGTTTTTATAAGCTTTCTGCCTTTCAAGCAATATTAGTAATATTTAGCCTTTACTGAAAGGTTCTTTCCTTCAGATTATCACACAATCAGTCTGAATAAAGACTTTTTTTTTGTTTTAATCTCTTTTTCACAGAACCAATGTTGTGATGAACTATACTGAAACTGAGTCTAAAGTTCGAGAAGCCACCAATGACGACCCATGGGGACCCTCTGGACAGTTAATGGGGGAGATCGCCAGGCGAGTGGGGTTTTTATGATGGTTTACTTGGTGACTTGTGGTGTTTTGATGGTTTACTGTGAAATTTATCTTGGCTCTGAACCTGTCAACAGTTACACATATTTACAATATGTATTATGTAGAGTGCTAAGCTAAGCTTTGCCTATCTTTGGTTTCAATTCAGGGCTACGTTCATGTACGAGCAGTTTCCTGAGGTAATGAATATGCTGTGGACTAGAATGCTGAAAGACAACAAGAAAAACTGGAGAAGAGTTTACAAGGTATGCTTTACTGATGACTAAACAGCAGTTTTGTTTTGCTGTAATCGGTCCTGAACTTTACTGTCCTTTCTACCTCAGTCTTTACTGCTGCTGGCGTACCTGATTAGAAATGGATCTGAACGGGTGGTCACGAGTGCAAGAGAGCACATGTATGACTTGCGTTCAATTGAAAGCTATCATTGTGTAGGTGAGTGAATGCACAAAGGCAAGAGCTCATTTAAGTTGTCATCTTCCATGTACACTGTTTGATGTCTCAAAGATAACAAAGTGATGGATGATTGGGCTTTGTGTTTCAGATGATAATGGCAAAGACCAGGGTATCAATGTGCGTCAGAAGGTAAAGGAGATGCTAGAGTTTGTCCAGGATGATGACAGATTGAGAGAAGAGAGGAAGAAAGCCAAGAAGAACAGGGACAAGTATATAGGCGTGTCTTCTGACAGTATGTCGGGTTTCAGATACTGTAAGTCCCTAATTTCCTTTTCTAGGTCTTATACATACACACACACACACACACACACACACACACACACACACACACACACCGTCTTCACCATCATGTTTATAAAGGTATACAAAGTGTTTTATATCACACAGCAAACACATTTATTGTAAGGAATTGATCTAAAAGGGACTATCTAAAAACAAGGATGTCCCCTGTCTCCTCTCCACTGTTATTATCCTTAAAGGGTTTGCATTGCCAGATGAGTAAACTGTACTTTAGCTTTATTTTGATACCCAGCATAGCTGCTATATATATATATATATATACATATATATAATAGCTTTGTCTAACTATAGATAACTATGTCTTTTAATGTGATTTTGAGATGATGGCTTGCAAATTTATCCAGTAATGTAACCACAGTACAGTCACAGAATATACATAAGATGAAGCTTTACATCCTCATCTCACTTCTCTTTACATTGATATCGATTGTTTGTGTGTGAATCTTATACCTGGTCATATTTCACCCCACCCCCTGAAAAAAAAAAAAAAACTAAATTAAATTATATATTTTTAATGAAATTAAAGTTATTTTGCATAACATTAAGCCTGCATTTTTGCATTATTTTTATGACAGTTAAGCACCCCCTTGATAAAAATTACAATTAACAAAAACTAATTGTAAGTTAGTTAAATCAAGTATTTATTATAACTTGGTAATATTTATTGTATTGCCTTTCATTTATGCTTAAGTAATTTAATTTAATAATTAAATTAAAATTTAATTTAAGTAATAAAATTTAATAAAATGGAAATTATTATAAACAACCTCAAAATAAAGCATAGTAATTTGAATTGGGTTGGGAAAATGTGCTTAGTTTTCATAAAAAAATATATCAGTGAGGTTGGGTGAAATGTGACCCAGAAAGGAGATTCACCCTTTTATTCCTTATAGCCATTTATTTATTCTAAATGAAGCTTGACTTTATAATATGTGTTTGTAGCATAACACACTGCTATCCTGTTTATGCATTCTGCAGCGGAGGACAGGTTTGATTTCAAAGAATCAAACTCAAAATGGGATGAAGACTGGGACAAAAGCAAGGGGGCTTTCCCTTTCAGTGAGAAACTGGGAGAGATCAGCGATAAGATTGGAAGCACCATTGATGACACAATCAACATGTTCCGCAAAAAAGACAGGGACGACTCACCTGACAGATTCAGGTTAGGACCCCCAGGCCGTCTCACCTTCCTGTTTTAGATCACCTGGAAACACCTTTTCTCTTTTTTTGTTACACAAATAGCAAAAATGTTATGACTAATTAAATGAACATTTTTTTTATTGATTGTGTCAGGACTGATTGTGTTTTGTCTGCTTGTTATTAAAGAAAGAAAGCATTTTGTTAATAATTTTACACAAGCGTATGCTTTATCTCTGTATAGTGAGGCAGATGAGGACCGTCGGGGAACGCGAAACGGGCAGATGGGGAAATCTGAATTTAAAGATGAAGAGACGGTGACAACAAAAAGCGTCCAGATCGTCCAGGCCACGGAGACCACTGCCACTCGTAAGAGAGGTGTTCCATCCAAAACGATAGACTTAGGAGCAGCTGCGCGTTACACTGGCGATAAACCCTCCACCGACTCAAACACAAGCCAGGTAGAGAAACATTACTATGAAACAATACTAGCACTAATCTTTTTCTGTGTAATTTAACGTCTCAAGCACTTGGACTAGTCAAATATGCAACTTCAACAAGAGGTTTGTTAGTAAATTGCACACAAATGAAATGTTAAACTTGAAACAAAAAAACAAAAAAAACTTACTCTACACTGACATCTTGTGGTAGATGTTAAGAGTGTTTTCTGTTTGTCCTCTCTTTGTTGCTGTAGACCACATCAGCAGTGAACCAGCCCAGTTCTGGTCTGGTGGACTTGTTCTCAGCAGATCCTGTACCTGCTCAGCCAGCCTCCAAAGGTGACAGTTGTAACATCTTTAGGTTATGGCAGAGGAAAATATTTTAGATTTTTTTTAAATTCTCATTTATTTGCTTTGTGGTTCAGCGCTACAATTGCACACGCAAGAACAATTCACTGTGGGATGCTTTGGAGTATTAATATTGAAGGGTTCATCCGTATTGGAATTAGGGTTGCACCAACTAGTCGATTAGTTCTGCCTCACTAAATCCAAAGAGTGTTGTATGTTCATGCTGCTGACATCTAATATGCTCAATTATCGCCCTGAAAGACTTGACAGAAACTTCAAGCAAGCAGGACATGACAGTTTTTGCAATATTAGCAAGCAGCATGACACTTGAACTATCCTAGAACACATAATTTAACTTTTTATGAATAGAAGAATGCTCATGCATATTATGAGTCATTTGCATAAGGTAAACATTTCTATCAAACAACTTTTCTGTATTACTACTAACAATGAGTAGTCGTTAGAGATGTGACTGAGTATATTTTCCCACCGAATAATCGACTTGTGACGACACCAGCGGCTTTTTTTTTAAATCGCTAATTTAAAGGCAAACATATTATGTGTTTTTCTTTAAAAATAATAAGCTAAGCTAATGAACTAACCAATAAAGCAATCCACCCGAATTGGTGCTAATTCGAAAACAACACTAAAATGCATTTCAAGCAAAAATAATATTCGAAGATCGCTGAGTATTATTCGAAAATCGCACCCGTTCCCCACATGTGAGCGTGGTGTGAATGGTGTGACGCTTAAATATAACTTAAAAAACTTAAACATATGTTTCACATTTATGTGAAATATATCTATATAAAGATATATTTTGAGAAATATATCTATATAAAGCTTGAAATGTCGACTTTTAAACAGCACAATTCAAAACGAAAAGAAATTGGCTACTGTCTGCTTATGTAGGCTGGTTTGTATGAAGTGGGCATTTTCTCTCTATTGGCGCGTTCACTCCTACAAAGATGAGATCATCATCATCGTCAACTTTATCTTTGCAGCCGTCACTGACACAGAAAATAGTTTATTAATAAACAATCATGCATAATCATTACTTTTGCCAGTTCTTTATCGCAAGCTTTATGTGTGCGCTTTAGATACAGAATAGTATAAATTATGAAAAGCAATTCGTAACCAATTCGATATTCTATAATAAAATCAACTAATCGAATATTCGAAAATCGTGACTCAATCCTTGAATCGAGCAAACGTTTTTCCATAGGAATGAACTGACATGCTTTCCCTGTTCTGCTTGCTCTGCACCCGTGGAAACATGCAGCCGTGCACATTAATTTCAAATTGTGCTTTACCAACCTTTAGCCTATTATTCCTAAAGGGTAACTAACCCTAAAACATTTTTTTAGTTAATGATCTGTAAGACTTGGGCTTTACTAATGCTGTTCATTGATTATAAGTAATTTGTTTGACATTTGGGTATAAAGTGTTTTTATTCTACAATTTATGGTGTAAAAACAGTGCTGCCCTCTTCAGGTTGAACGGTGGCTACTGCAGTTGAATAATCCTGTTGGAAGTTGTGGTCCCCTGTGATGTAAGAGGGTACTAGCTAACCACGCCCTTGCCTACAGAGAGACCCGTCTCAGGTGCACACCTCCCCCTCCGCTGTAATATTGCCAGTGGCTGGAGTCAGGCTCTGACAAGGGGTTTGGTTACTCTTTAATGAAAAACACAACAACAAAACCGTCCAAATACAAATTTGCTTTACATTTTGCTTTCGATTCTCGCAAATATAATCAAATCAAGTGATGTAGCCAGTATTGCTTCTGAACACCGGTAACACCGACTATCGTAGAAAGTCTAGTAGTCGTGCAAGCTGTAGTTGATGTTCATGATAAATGGATGAGGAGATAAGTGAAAGTAGCAAGAAGCGTTATGCTTTTAGTTTGGCAGTGTGGATGTATCCCACTGAAAAGAAGGGGTGCACAGTGAAGTTTAGCATATGCACTCTCCTGCGCTCCTGCTGCCTGCTGAAGCATTTAGTCACTGTGGCCAGATGTCAAAGCAGTCCCTGGTGGGTGTGTAGTGCTGAGCAGATGTTTAGCTCTCCTCCTATCTGTCCTGTTCCCTCCTCCACCATTCAAACAGCTGCATCTTTCCTTCTCTACATAACTCCAGCCACAGGCTGCTGGAATGTAACGTGAGTTACACACAGAGAGTGTGTATGTCCATTACAGACGCCAACAGATGTTTCTTATTTGTACTTTCTCCATGTTTGTCTTTTTCTTAGGAAATTAGTTAGGAATTGATATGTTTTGCAAATCTAGAATGTCATAATTGAACCACTCTCTTTCATTTTAGGTTTACAATCTGACCTGATTGGAGGTTTTGCTGATTTCTCTTCTTCTGCAGCTGCAGCCACTCTTCCATCAGCACCTGGTATGTTTATATAACCTCTTAACACACTTATCAGGTCAAAAATTCAACCTGAAACTCTTTATTGTTTTTACATCTTCTTACAACTTACACTACTGTTTAAATGTTTGGGTCAGGAAAACATTATTAGTTTTATTCTACATGGCCTTGTTAAATTGATAAAAAATGACTGTAAACACTTAAAAAAAAGATTTCTATTTCAAATAAATATTTCAAATAAATGCTGTTATTTTGAACTTTTTATACATCAAAGAAATCTGACAAAAATGTATTATGGTTTCCATTAAAATAATAAGCAGCATAACTGTTTTCAACTTTGATAATAATAAGAAATATTTATTGAGCGGCATATTAGCTTTTGAATCATTTCTGAAAGATATGTGACACTGAAAAACTGAGAAATGTTGCTGAAAATTCACTTTTGCATCACAGGAATAAATTACCTTTTAAAATATATTCAAATCAAAAATTATATATATATATATATATAATCATACCAACCTCAAACATTTGAATGGCATTTTTAAAACTGACTAGTCAGTGTGTTTCCTAAATGACAAGTCAGTTCATTGGTCTCAAGAAAACTATAATTAGGCAGGTTTTGGGTTCACATAACCCCAATCAAACATGTTTCTGAAGACTACACAAGACAGAAACAGCTGGACATTGTGGAACTGAATGGAACAGAGCACTGAGGTCCTGTGACATACTTTTAGAAGTTAGACTTTCTTAAACTTAACATTTTCCAACTTATAAATATAAATCTGTAACAAACAAAATATGATATATAATATATATATAAATTTTTCAAAAACATCCATTTGAATGTGCATAGCTTTAACAGTAGTGCTTTGAAGGGGATGAGAAGGTTTTAATGATTTAACAGCCTAGCTCAATATTTAAAGCGCCACAATATTTAAACCGACCATCATGACAGTAACCATACTGCTCTTTAAAAGATACGTGAACAGAAAACTTTTTTTTTCTCTAAAATGTAAGTCTATATTTCTTTTTTTCTACTTAAACTCGCATGTTAAAGTAAAATTGTTAAGGGAGTACAACTTGAAAGACACAAAGTGCGTAGATGTGTGTGTATTTTTTTTATATGATTATTTAAATATAGTTCTGGGAATATAACAGAAGGCAGTTTTTTTTTTCCTGCTGGACCAGAGATTGCTATCCTCAGCTGCCTGTTTATGAAATACTCCAAGCAGAAAGCTCTTAAATAGTGAAAGGAGGAGGCAGCCATATGGTGGGCTGCTGTGCTAAAAGCTAATGAGCAAAGACACATTTCAGCTCTTGTTGGGTGTGACACATTCCCCTCTGCATTTCTAGGACAGAGCTGAAGTGACTGAGAGTCTGAGATTCATTTGTCCTTCTGATCATTTCATTACTGGTTCTCTTACATTTCTCTATATTTTTGTGTTGCTCATTTGCATACAAATCCTCTGTTTTATTTGCTAGATGATAAAGCCTGATGTGAAGCAATATTTTGGATTAGTGCTGTTAAGGCACAAATTTGCCTTTTGATCAAAACGCTTCAGAACTATTACAGCTTCCTCCTGTGATACGTGAGCTCTCTATAATATTTGTGCTCCTCTGCGCACCATTTCATCAGAGACTTTTGTGTTTCCTCAGCCCCAGCGTCTAGTGGAAATGGAGACTTTGGGGATTGGAATGCTTTTCCTGCAGCCCAACCAGCCGCCCCGGCAGCCCAGCCTGTCAACTCTGTAGGAGTAGACCTTTTCTCAGGTCTGCAGGTGGCCCCTGCTCCTGCATCCATGGCACCCGCCTCATCTGACCTTTTTGACCTAATGGGCCCCTCCCAGACCACTAACTTCAGCACCTCCCAAAGCATGAACTTCTCCATGACCACCTCTCAGACCATTGGCATGCCGACGTCCAAATCACAGGTGCCTGCTGGCTTTGATATTTCCCTCAATGTATCTATCTATATAATATGAAGAAAGAGTACTTGATACATCATGCAATCATGCTCTTTAGTTCAGTACTGCTTTTAGTTTAGTTCATGGATGCTTTAAAGAGCACAGTTGAAGCTCCAGTTGAGCTTGTTCATTTTTTTTAATAGGAAGTAGCTTTTAGTTTACATCAACATCAACTATGATTTTCTACTTGCAGGTGGTACTTACAATTTAATTTTAATGGATGACAAATGACATTACGTCCTTGCATTCAAGATGAGTCATCAGTATTTTTGGTTCATTTTCTGAGAAGAGAAAAATGAAAAACATTACCGTTCAAATAGAATTAGGGTTAGATATATAAATAATTTTGCATTAAATTGATTTTAAGTGACAGTTAAAGTATCCCGAAAAATGTATCATGGTTTGCATAAAAATATTAAGCTGGTTTCAACATTGATAATAATTAAAAAAATGTTTCTTGAGCAGCAAATCAGGATATTAGAATGTAGGATCATGTGACACTAAAGACTGGAGAATGGTGAAAGGTGCATGAAAATCCAGCTTTGCCATCTCAGGAATAAATAATATTTAAAAATGTTTTGAAATAGAACATAGTTCTTTTAAATTGCAATAATATTTTAAAATTGTACTGTTGTCGATCAAATGAATGCAGCCTGGGTGAGCAGAAGAGACCTCTTTCCAAAACATTCAAAAGATCTTTTGAATAGTAGTTTACGTTTTAAACGTGTATATTGACTGTAAGTTTAATTAGTCAAATTTTAGGAATACAAAAATTGCCTCAGTGCTAATAGACTAATAAAACCCCACAAAAATAATATATTTAAGCCATAAAACATTTGATTAGGCAGTTCACATAGTACACATAGTTTAAACTAACTTACAAATCTGTACCTATGCATTTTATTAGGTATCACACCCAATTTAATAGACTTTGGTGTATTGCCATCCCTCAATGTTATGTTTACAGCACAAAGAATCAAGATGAAACCTAGTGATGTAGAGCCCGTATTGCACATAGATGTGGTTTTCATTCAGATCCCCCATCTGTGGAGTACTTAATGCAGCTCATCTAAGTGGAACTGCACACTAAACACTATTTACGCAAGAAAAGACGATTCTGGCCGAGGTTCAGAGCCAGCGGTTTAGAGTGCAGGCAACATGAAAGCGAAACGAGCGAGGGTTAACACGCAGCATCGGCACAATTTTCCACCCACCCCCTCCTCATTACCCATCAACCCCGGTCCCCTTGGGATGCCCATCACAGAGAATGGCAGAATGAGGAGGAACAAGTTTAAGTCAGAAAACCATTAAATTGAAACAAAAGCCTTGCACAGAGATAATATTTGCATGCTAAAAGCCTGACCTACTTTAAAATGGCAAGTTTTGTTTGGCTAAAGAAAAAAGCGCACCCCCCCCACCCTATAATTAGAGGGACTTGAGATGCATTTTAACATGCTGAAATAATTTTAGGGGAAGACAATGCCTCTCGACCAGCATTTCTTGTATAGCTCAAGAGTCTTGATAACCCTGAAAGACCACAGTGCAATGTTCTGGAGGATTAATACTGCCTTTCATCTTCTCTGACTTGTGTCATTCTGCCATTGGCAAACATTCATGGCCATCGGAGAATTTTAATTACCATGCTTGAATTGCAGCAGAACAGTATCATCTCAACAAAATCAGAAGAAACATTGTTTTTGATCATATGGGTGCTGTCATAAATGGTTTGTCTTAAAACTGACTGACTTTTCTTTTGGTCTTTGCAGCCACTGCAGACTATGGGAGCCCCACTGATGCCCCAGCAACCGATAGCCCAGAAGCCCAATCCCAAAGTGTCTGTGCCTTCCACCTGGTCCAACTCTAATGTAGACATAAGCTTGGACTTCCTTGGCCCTGGCATGCAGCCACCCAAACCTTCTCAACCCACACTCAACATGATGCAGCATGGTAAGTTATATACCTGGGCCAATCCTGCTCCTGAAGGGCCACTGTCCGGCAGAGTTCAACTCCAACCCAAATTAAACAGACTTGACCCAGCTAATCATGGCACGATCTTACTAGGCATACTAGAAACTTCCAGGCAGGTTAGTTGATGCAAGTTGGAGCTAAACTCTGCAGGACTAAGTTTGGACACCCCTGATATATACAATGATGTTGAGTGTCTGGGAAAGGATTGGATCTGGAGTTCAGTAAATTAAATGAGCTCTAAAAAGTAATAAAAAAAAGAAGTCAGTCAGTTAAAAGAGTCTGTATGGGATGAGGAAAAGTTCAAATGAGAAGGCTATGATGTATAAAAACTAGAATGAGATGATGTTTATTTACTCATTCTTTTTGTTATATTTTTCCTCTTTAGTTTTTAAAAGATGCTGATGCTAAATAAAGCTTTATGGTATAAAACGGAAATTTAGGATATTTTATCAATATCAAGAACCTTGCTATTAGATCGAAACCTTACAGCATTTTCATTTAATATGTTCACATTTTTCCGAATAAAAAATAAAAATAAACTAAAACATAGCAATGGCAGTAAATAGATTTTATTTTTCTATATCCTGCATTAGGAGTTCCGACTCCTGTCAATATGATGACTCAGGGCTTTGCTGGAATGAACTTGGGCATGCAGGCTGCCACTACAATGGTCAGACCGCCCACCAACACCATGATGGGAGGAATGAACATGGGGATGCAGCCTGGCATGATGGGTAATGTCATGACCATGCCACCCATGGGAGGGATGCCAGTCAATCAGGGCATGATGGGAATGAATATGAACATGGCGATGTCTACAGCTGCCATGGGGATGCCAGGAAGCATGGGTACTGGAATGGGGATGAACCCTGCCATGGGACAGCCTAAACAAGATGCCTTTGCAGATTTTGCCAACTTTGGGAAATGAATTGCAAAGTATTAAGTGAACAATCTTTCAGAAGATGTGACCATGAAGAAGCTATGAAGAGCTAGAAGACAAAGACTACTTGAAAGATGTCAAATAAAGCCTCACAGGAAATGTTTGTTCAAATGATGCTGATGTTCAACTGGATGATTATATTATTTTCGATGTTCTTCTGATCAGCTGCACCAAGGAGCCCTGTTGAGGGTGGCTGGTTTGTTCTGAGAATCATTTCAGTCATTGCACACACACACACTCACGGACGTCCCACGTTTCCATGGCGTCGGGATATCGCTTTAAGGAATGTGATGGTAGTGAATGACTCTGATTGGCCTTATCCTCCTATATAGCTTGTTGATTTAACCCAGGAAATATTTGGGTTTCTAATACTGTAGAAAAATCCTAATAATCCATTCTGGCCTTTCCTCTACTCTGCCTTAAGATGATAACCTGTAAATATTTTTGCGCGCAGACAATAAGTTATTGAGTTCCATGATTAATGAATTATGACGGCGAGGATTTTTGTACGGAGTAAAGCTTGTGATCACTTTGCCATTTTGTATTTGATTTTAACCATTTTCTGAAGAGAAATGAAGTACTCTAAAATCAAGATGATAGAATTACAACTCCAAATCAAAACCTTTGTGGCCTTAAATAGTAAATGTGTAATCTGATCTACTTTGCATCTTTACGAAAATTTGTCATTAAACACATGGTGCCTGTCAGCCTTCCTAAAATAAATTCTTTATACAATATGAAAAGTACAGTATTTATTAAAGGTACTGTTAAAGAAGATACATATACAGTGGTCTACATATATGCATACACTTTTTTTATGTTTTTGCATGGTTAACTTATAAGGAAGAGTGGGTACCTAAAGGATATATATATCTGAACCCGATATGGGTTCGTATTTGTATGCAGGTCTGCTCATGCTGAGTGTAGGGTGAGGTTGTGTGTTTGGAAACCCTGGTAGCGCTGAGTTGGATGCTGTATCCAGAGGACCATCATTGTATTGTCAATATCATGTTTCTGCTGACGCTAACCGAGCCCCTCTCTTCTATTCTGAGGCGTTTTACAAGCAGAATGACCAAATTCTTCCTTTCTTGTTTCTTTCTTTTGTCTCCCTGATGGGTTGGTTTAGTTTTTTTTTTATAGTCGGGTCTGTTTGGTTGGGGAGTGTTACTGGAAACACTATATGTTTATGCAAATCTACAGCAAGCAACAAAAAAAACAAAACAAAATATTTCTTCCACTGAGAATGTTTAATGTTTTCAATTTCATACAATGACTTGATTGTACTTATGATCTTTTATGAATGACAATAAAGAGTTGATTTCTATTTTCATTGTTAGGCTTGTTTCCCCTAATCAATCTCATGTCTTAAAAATAGTCTGTTCTTGGAGTCCTCCAAGGACCTGGCTTCAGATGTTAATTTTGCTGTATTAATGGGATGAAAGCAGTACAGCCACATGTCCCATTTCCACTGAACTTTTTAATTGGCATTAAATGAATACGTCACATTAACTGACAAGGAAACTGGCTACGGTTCCCAGTGTTTATTTATACATTTTGCTCGGTGCAGAATAATTCTGTATCCTACAATTACTTTCTCATATCTATTTTCTATCTGAAAACATGTTCCCCTAGCCAGTGCCAATAATCATTTTATGAATATGCAACAAAATGTTGGACTTTTCCCACATAAATATTGAATAGTTAAAGATACTGAGATTTTCATGGCTTGATTATTTGTTTAAAAAATGTAGAACAAGTGTTAAAGCATAACATGATGTAAAGCATTTTATACGTACATGTAACCAAGTAAAATTACAAGGAACTCTTAGATTTAAATAAAGTGAAGAGAAAGTGTTTTCATACTTTCAGAATGTGAGAAATGTAAGGCTAAAATATGCAGAAAGGGGGAAATAAAATTCAAACATGTCAAGACAAAAAGCCTTGAGTGCCACATGTAATTTCCAACCTCAAAAAGCTCAATTTACCCATTTGTATGATTTTATTAAATCCATGGAGAAATCCAAATGCATTTTTTTACACTAAAAGAGATAAATATCAAATAGAACAGTTTTCAGTTTGACATTAAAATAAGAGTGTATTGACAGGCCTAGAGTTTTAGTGAGATTGATCAATTACTTTCATTTTAACCAAACAGTGAAATGAATATTAGTAATGATTTGTTAAATAGATTTCCATTTCCCCCTTGATAAATTTATAAAATGTGTAACAAAAATAAGGCTAAATGTGCAATGTCAAAGCTTACAACGAATCAGTGTCTTACTTCCCTCTAGTGGTCATTCAAAACAAAAACAAAAACTGTGTTGAGTATGTGACATCAGTTCATAAACCAACCAAAATTAAGGATTTTCTTAAGGAACATTAAAAAAAAATGTTGTTTTTTTAACATTTGTAACATTCTTTTCACCTGTTGATATACATATCAATATGATACTCATATTATGAAACCTTTCATGGAGACTTACATTTACACTTTAATATTTCATAAGGACAGTATTTAGTCCTGTTGTACATTTACAAGAAGAATGTTTTCTCCTCGTATAAAAAGCTGATTGACATGACGCGTGTGCACTCTACCATACTTCACTTTAGACTTGCTCTCATATTGTTGTGTCACTTTTGATGTACTCCTGTCTTTCTCAGAGAGTTCCTGGGTATGTTTGGGGTCGGTTCTACTCCTGGTTTGATCTCGGCTACTGTGTGGGTCTGGCTTTAAGAGGTTATCTCCTTTCCTCTCAACCGCACTGAGGGCCACAGTCTCTTGAATTTTCAGTTTTTCAAATAGCTGTAATAAAAAAATAGATTTCTAAACAATATAATTATATTACAGCGTGTAAACATACAGTATAAACCACTGTACATAGAAAAATATTTTTTTATTTTAACCGATCAAGATTTGACATGGTTAATCGTAATATTCAGGTGTATATTAAAACATTCAAATGAATTACCCTTGTGACAGTAAGAGCTTTCTCGTGATAAAGAGCTTGTCCCAAAAGGGTGTCCCTGTACGTTTCATCCACATCCACCATCGCCTGGCACCAAAAGAACAGAAATAATAAACATTTATTAAACGATAACATTAAGTAAAGGTGCTTTAATACTTACCAGGTTCCAGAACTTATCAAATGCCACCACAAAGCCAGAACACACTCCCCGGAGCCCTTTAAAGGTCCGGATGTGAACTTTAACTCTGATTTTCTCCTGGACGCACCTATTGAGCTCTCCTAATGGACTGCCTGTATGCACTGCAAAGATAGACACAGTCTAGTAAGCTATCTATCTTAAGAATAACTCAGCTAACACTTTTGGCTGAGAATCCACAGTTTAGTGTTTACTATTATCCTCTATTATTTACTATTGTCATCTAACATAGACAGTAAAGAGATAAACGTACGTGGCATTCTGGTAAGCACATTTTTGGCCGCTTTTCGCTGTCGAGGCGGTCGCTTGACTCCGCTTCCTTCTCCCTCCTCCGCAACCGGGTTGTGCACCATGAGTTTCTTCAGCCTCTCTATCCTCTCTGGGTCTGCTTTACCTTTCTGTGCTTTTCGGAGTCTTTTCTCCACATTTTCTGGTTTTGCTCGGCCTCGACCGCCTTTCATAAAGCTCTCATATTCTGCTATGTTATTAAAGCACTTGATATTCGGGTAAGGCAACGGCACTTTGGGGGAATACAGAGCGAGTAAGGGGTCAAACTTATCCGAACTGATATCCAACTTAGTTTCGACATCATCGTCGCCATGCTCTTGCTTTTGGTCGGGGGTCTCGGTAGTGGTTTGCTGTTCAGTTGTTTGAGAAGGTGCTGAACAGCGCTCACTTTCCGATTCTCTCTCACTCTCCTCCATTTTTGAATGAGCGGCAGAGAGACGGCAGGAGAATCATGGGTAACTTATCAGTGTGTGTGAAGCTACAGACGAAAACCATCGATGACGTAAAGTTATACTAATATAGTGTTTTAAAAAGTACAACACTTTTACTGGTGAGTCATATTTTGTACAAATATGTTTGCAATTTTGTAACTGATTTGTATGCTATTTTGTAACAGATTTGTATGATATGTGCTATGATTGTCATCAATGTTTGTTCCTAAACATAATAATAATAATAATTAAAAGAAAATAAATAAATAAAAATAAATATACATATCAGTTTATTTTTAATAATTTTGATTTGTTTTCCACCTATGGCTAGTAAAATAATAATGATAGCATATATTAGTAAAGTTTATAATATTTTAGTAAAGACATAGGAAATGTTTTTTCTGTAATCACCGATAAACACAGAACAAAGGCTGCTTCCTCTTTCGTCTTCCTCCTCGTCAGTAGGTGGCAGAGCACACTTGTAAATACAAGCTGAACATACTACACGTAGAAGTGTGTGTTCGTCATGTATTGTCCTAAAGGAAAACACTCCCGTATCGCATATACGTTTTAAAAATTCACACATTGGTCTTCATTTACACGGAATCAATAAACCATTCAAGAGGGTGGCTTGGAAGATATTTTAAGGACGCTTTCGATGTTATATCACGGTGCTCCGGAAAAGGTTTGCTGTACTAAGCAATCATAGAAATATGTTGTGTGAGGAATACACGAAGATTATGAAATAGTTTGTATTCCTTAAGGATTGATCAATATACATTTACTGGCATGGATTAGTGAACAACTGTTGATATCAAGAGAATGTCAATGGACCAATAAAGCAAACATGATGGTGCGTCAAAGCAGCAGATGTTAAAGCGGACGAGGGGACTTTGTCATTACTCTGGACATTTCTGTAAGAAACATTTCTTCTTAACAAGAAGTAGATGCTAATATTATGAATGGTATCATATTAAAATGATATTTTAAGATATTTTGTTTTTATATACACTATATTAACAGTGTATTAATACAAAACATCTTCTGGATAATAACATTAATGAATACTATCTTTACTAGGTTGTCAGTAGAAATGGAGTTCCCAGAACATGGTCAGCAGCTCTTGGCCAGCCTGCGCTCTCAGCGTCTGCAAGGTTTCCTGTGTGACTGCACCGTGCAGGTCGGCCCGACTCGTTTCGGAGCCCACCGTGCAGTGTTGGCCTCTTTCTCTCCTTTCTTCCATATGTTTTACTCAGATCAGTCGATAGGAAATACCAGCACAGTCAATGGAGGGCCACAGAGAGACACAGTCACTATTAATGGAGATATCGTGACCCCTCAAGCCTTTGGACTCCTCCTTGATTTCATGTATGAAGGAGTACTGCAATTAGCAACCCACCCCCCTCCTGAGGATGTGCTCGCCGCAGCCAGCTTCTTACATATGAATGATGTGGTGCGAGTGTGTAAGAGAAGACTTCAGGGCCGAGGATTGGCTGAGGCGGATAGCACTAGAGTAGAAGTTGGAGCAAATGAGTCTGCTAAACCTAAAGGGCTTGATGGCTCGCCTAAAAAAGATGTACCTGGCGCAGAAACAGGAAGAGATGGAGGACTAGAACATTGTCATCAGTCGAGTCAACAAATGTCACTTTATATCAATACCAAGACTGAAACACAAGCAGGGATGGCTAACCTCCTCACACACAGCGTGGAGAGGTCAGAGATGGCAGACACCACCCAACCAGGAATGGACTCGCTACCAGCTGTTAGTAATTCTTGTTCAGGACCATCCACATACCATTCATCGCCTAGACCTGACAAAACAAGAATATCGGCACGGTCTGCTAGCCTTGAGTCTGCACTTTCAAGTCCGTGTAGTACAACAGAACTAATTCAGACAGACACTCAACCTGTTGTAGCCACTGCCGTGGCTCTGAGCAGTGTGGACAACACCACCGCTGCCCAAGAACTTGAACCTAGCGTTTTCATGCCGACTCAAATACTAAAACCCCAAGTTCAGAATAAAAGTTCTGGGAATCCAGGGTCATCACAGCACACTCAGAGCCAAAACGAAAGGAGACATGAAAACACTTCGTCCAATACAAGTAGGACGCAAAATAAGCGTAAACTTTCACAAAAATTTAGGGGAGGAAGTCTTTCACAAACTTCAGGGGAGGAAAATGAAGAGAGCTTTGAAGTGAAAGTAGAGGCCATTGTGATTTCTGATGAAGAGTCTGATGACACAGACGAGACGGTGGACATGGATAATGGCCCAAGAATAAATGAAGATTTAGACGATGGGGACGATTATGACGACAGCAACCGTGATGTCGAGGAGCTTACTGACACTCAGTTTATAACAGCACACCCATTAATTCATCTTCCCCATCAAGAACCTATTTCTTTCCCTCCTTCACCGCAAGGTCCAAATCCTTCTGCAGCCGAAACCGCTGGCTTGCCGTCATCCCTTTTTCCTGCCAATTCGCACCCGGAGCAACAGACCCTGTACCTCGAGGATATTCACGACTCCCTTGGGAGTTACATGGAGGATGTGCCTACTTGTATCACTTGCGGAAAGACCTTTTCCTGTGCTTACACCTTGAGGAGACACGCCATTGTGCACACCAGGGAGCGACCGTATGAGTGCAGCTATTGTTACCGCAGTTACACACAGTCTGGAGACTTGTACAGGCACATCAGAAAGGCACATGATCACGACCTGCCAGTCAAACGCAGCAGAGTTGAGTCGGACCCTCCACCACCATCGCCGCCTCCTCCTCATCCTCCCCAGACGTAGCCATTGATTGTGGTCCAATCTTTTTATTTGGTCATTTAGAAAATTACACAAAATCCTGCTGAAGGCTTTTGCAAATGTCACAAAAACATAAAGTGCCACGTCTATACATTTGTGGCTCTTCCTTCAAAACAGTAAACGCTTTGGAAAGGATTCCACCTGACTGATCCATGCCATATACAAACTGAACCAATGTAACAAAAACAAGGTTTTTTTTGTTTATTCACTTGTTGTAGTCCTTGATATTTGTATTGCACAACCTGGTTTTAATCTTCATTGATAAATTGTTTTTATTAAAAAAAAAAGTAAATTCAACTTGACCAAGATTGGTTCTAGCACACAGACCTAGTATATTGAAACCTTTTAATAATTAATTCCCATTCTGATGGTGTTTTGAATTTTAAAATGTATTTTTTTTTGTCTCTTAGGGTGTACTGTTGCTGGTATATCAAGAAATAATCATTAAAGTCCCCCTATTATGCTTTTAGAATATTACTTTACCAAATTAATTTCCTGTTATATACCTATGTAACAATGTAACATATTTTGCATAATGCCAGCCTATGGTCTTCATTGGCTGCCTGTGAACGACATCTACTTTGTCCCTCCAGCACTGTAGTTGTAGCTGAGGCCTTGAAAAGTTTGGTTCGTGTTGTCGACATAACGAGAAGATGCTGTTTTCAGCTCTGCAAATCCACTTTGCATGCACTTCAAAAGGATCTGGACTCACGCTGGAACTGAGACCAAACCTATGTCATTGTTCATATCACTGGGTATCAAGCCCCGAGGAAGCCTCCAGAGCTGAAATTAGTGTAAGGTAATTGGCATTTTGTTTCTAATATGCACTGGAAGTGGTAGACCAATCACAACAGACTGGGCCATCTGGCCAATCAATGCAGGGGGGTTTAGAGAGACTGAATCTTCGACCAAACTATTTTCAGACTCTTTGAGAAATGAGGGGATGTGTAACGCATATTATAAGAAAATGTAAGTGTTTGACCTTTGATGCATGTAAATCTATTGTAGGAGACCTCCAAAACAAATTAGGAACCTTGAAAATAGCATAATAGGGGCACTTTGAGATTCGTTCGAGCAGATAGATGACTATCTCACTACAAGCCAAGGAAGAGTTTTTCTGTGTATGTGTTCTGTGCATTTTTTGTGTGAGAGGGAAAGATGGTGAAACATTTCTTACAGGTACAATAAATTAAAAACAGCTTTTGGGATCAGTCCATTTATTTGTTAAAATAAAATGTAGAGAACTACATTCCCATTCAAAAATTTGGTTCAGTAAAAAAAAAAAAAAAAATGTAATTAAATTCTTTTAGTCGTGAAGGACACTTTAAATTGCTCAAAAGTGACTAAGGACATTTATAATGTAACAATTTGCAATGTTCTTTGTTCGTCAAATAATCCTAAAACAATTTATGTTTTCTACAAAAAACATTAAGCAGAACAAATGTTTACAATGGTCGTAGTAATTTTCTTAAGCACCAAATCAGCATATCAGAAGTATTTCTAAAGGATCATGTGTCTGAAGACAGTAGGGTAAGGTTGCTGAATATTCAGCTTTACCATAACAGGAATAAATTGCTTTTTAAAATAAAAGAGTAATTTTAAATTGTAATAATATTTCACAATGTTACTGTTTTTTTTTAAGATATTTTTGATTTAAAAAAATGCCTTGGTGAGCATAAGAGACTTCAATCAGAAATGTAAAAAAAAATCTTACAGACTCCAAAATTTAAAATGGTAGGGTATTTCAGATCAAAAAGTATCAGTTACTGATAAATAATAATTTATGGCAAATATATGGCGAAAGTAAAAGTTTCCACAAGGTAAACAATAAAACAAAATTTTAATAGTTAGTCATATTATATTATGACATTCATACTTCAATATCAGTTTGGTAACGAGTTTGGTCAATATCAGTTTGGTAAGGAGTTTGGTCAATATCAGTTTGGTACTCAGAGCTCAGCGAGTTAGTTGTTCTGACTTCCAGAAAAGAATAATTTTCACATTTGTTTTACTGTAACAATGTACTTGAAAAGAAGCAGGTATCCACAATAATAAAACAAAAGTCCATTATCATTCATCTACTGGTCTGTGCATCTGCAGAAAGAAAAAAGTAAAAAGTTTAGACATTTTAATTCAATTAAATTGAAAATCAGACTCTAATTATGTAAATAAGTGATTATTAAGAGTTACTCACCGCTTCTGCGAGCTGAGGCCATGCCATAGCCATCACAACTCCATCATCAGATGTGGGAGGTGTTTCCAAGTTCCAGTATGTGAAATTTTGGAACACTGAAGAAACTTTAACAATTCTATCCTAAAAGCAAATGCCAAAACAATTTATGTTAATGATCTGTTATTTAGTAGTTCATATTTGTAAATTTCCTAGAAAAGTGGAGATCATGTCACCTCTTGATCGGACGCAGGCTTTTGGACCTCTTTCAGCACTAATCCTGTGTATCCTTGTGGACAATGCAATTTCTGACCCTTCAGCCCTCGACCTCTGAATGACACTGTTGTTTCTGCAAAACACAATGTCATTTTTATTGGGTGGAGAGCTTTAATGCGTTTCATTCTCGAGCCGTGCACTGGTATTTGACTAACCGTGTTTGTGTTCCTTCACAGTGGGATTAAAGAACTTGAAGACTTCAGCAGGTCCATCATGCTCTATTTCACAAGGTAACAGGTGGATCTGTGGTTTATCAGCTTGCTTGAGGGAGTCAAGCCGGATAGACGTTACACAGCTGTTCACTGACATCTAGTAAAACAAAGTGTGTTAGGCACAGGTGACTAGGATTGAACTGTTTTATACAAAAGAGATCAGGGCAACTATGTTGTCAGGACAAGGATGTTTTCTTTCATTTTTGAGAGGCCAAGTTGTCAGGCGCGTTTTAAATTTATAATGTGTTATATTAAATAATAATTGTCGATAACAATGGTTTGTTTTTGTTGTACGTTACCTAACATTTTACATTAGGACAGCCGTTTCATTAGCACTAACTGTTTTGTGTTTCATACTTTGCTGAAAAGCCAGTTAAAAGCTGTTCCAATGACAAACCAGGTTCTATTATAACAATTTTCCGTTGTACTTTTAACATTCTTATATAGTTTTTTTTTTCTTTTTTCGAATTGACAATACTTTAAGTACCATGGCATGGGAAGAAGAATTACCTATTAATTATGTATAATTTATACCGTTTTAGTAGTATTAAAAGAAATGTATATCAATGTTGCTCAACTGACCCTCTGTAAACCTATAAAAATATGGTGAAAACGGATATATAATTTCCTACATCTATAACTTCTATCTTACCGTGCTCGCTTCCCACAATGTTTATAAAGTGTCACGTGGGAAAGATACTTTTACTGTGATTGGACGGGCTACATTTCTTCCTCACCAGACGGATATTTTCGCGGTAAAACCTTAGGCATTGTGCCATCTACCGTTTCGGTGGTGTAGCGTCACTCGGATGATGGCCGCATTATTTAATGAATTTTACAATTACAACGCATATAAAAATCACAGAGAAACAGGTACACAACAAAACGTTTAATAACCTCTGTTAAATCACATCATATGCAGCATTCACAACATGATTATTCACAAGCGCTCTGTAAGTGCAACACTCAAAATGTTCCTACTAGGAACTCAAAACCGATTAGGAACGATATTTCTTTAAAGCGAACGTGTGTCCTTATGTTAAAATACTGCTTTGGTGAACCCTCGAATGAGTTTGGGAGATAATTACTTAGATAATATATTTTGATCGTTTTTCTAACGCATCGTGTGGAAAATGTTTGTAATTCCGTGTTTAAAAGTGCCGCAGCGTCATGCACAACTGTACAGGTAGGCTGCGAACAAATCTTCGCCGTACCAAAATAATCATGGTTGTATTAGTAATATTAAAAGTGTAGTAACCACGTTGTTGTTGTTTTTTTGTCGGAGTGACTACCAGTGACTTGTTTAACCATTTGCTTAACCATTTGTGTAAACAGTTTTACTACAATAGGTTATAGTATGGTTAGTTTAGCAGTTATACGTTTCTGTGTCTATTTTGAAATCTTGCTGGTGTATTAACATGCCTTTTTCAGAAAATACCTACTGTCACAAGGTGTTCTGGACCGCATGTACTGTGCACAGAAACACTCAGATGGGACTGTGACCCTTCCAGTCGTAACATCTATTCTGGCACAGCTTGATCTGGTGGCACTAAAAGAACATGTTGCACAGGACAGCTTTTGTGAAATCGTTGATATCCAGGTAACGTTACATATGCACTGACAGTTATTTAAGAGATGTTTGCACGCAAGTCACTGAACATGAACATCTGATCCTCAGTATTCTGTATATCTTTTTTTTAGGCTCCTCCATTATCAAAGAAGGAGAAAGTTAAATCTTTCCATAAGAGGCTTGCAGAGACTGCAAAGTCCTTTCTGGTCTCTAAAGGGGAAACATGGAGTGAGAATCTGGAGAGAGACATTCCTAGCCGATGGCAATGCCATGGAGATCTTGTCCTGTTTGGTGAAGGTTGCTTCTCTAATGCAATATGGAAAGAATTTGGTGGGTGATAATGAATCTCACACTCTCTGTAGGTCCATTTTTGTATTTACACAATTAGATTGTATATCCTCTATTTACATTTTTATCCCAGAATAATAGTTTCTAACAACTAAAATGTCTGATTGCATGCAAAATATTTACAATTTTTCTTTTTGTTTGTTTTAGGATCTGAATTCTGGACTGTTGTTGCGCTGACGCTGGGAGTCAAACGTTTAGCGCAAATTAAAAAAATTTCCAATGATGGTTACCGCACACCTATAGTGACAATGCTTTTAGGAGACAGCAGCTATGTGACACACATCGATAACCATATTAGGTAACTCATAAGTTGCCTCGATATTTCAAGAATTACATCTCAATTTATTAAATGAATATTAAAATAAATTAATCTGTCTGAAATTTCAGGTATGAGTTTGATGTCACCAAGTGCATGTTCTCCTCTGGGAATATCACAGAGAAGCTCAGAATAGCCTCCTTTAACTGCATTGGAGAGACTGTGGTTGACTTATTTGCAGGTAAAAGCAATGTTGTGTGTTAGTTGGAATGGTTTTTATCACCTGAGATGTATGACTATATTTTACTCCACTGTCCAGGGATTGGCTACTTCACTCTTCCATATCTGGTACATGCTAAGGCTGCTCACGTGCATGCCTGTGAATGGAACCCAGATGCAGTGCAGGCTCTTCAAAGAAACCTACAGATCAATGGTGTGTCCGACCGCTGCACTATCCATCAAGGAGACAACAGGCAGGTGAGAATAACAGCTTAATTTTACCTACTCATTTTTCAGATTTTTTTTGTTGTTGTTGTGGAAGAGAATCAGTTGATTGGGCAAAAGACAGTGTATATATATTTTTTGTCTCATTATGTGAACATTTCCAGATCCTCATGTCTGGATAATCGATTAAATAAACATTTGCACATCCTTTTTAGCTTCCTTTAAGCGATCTTGCTGACCGAGTGAATTTGGGCCTCATACCAAGTTCAGAGGAGGGTTGGCCAGTGGCATGTCGATTGCTAAAGAAAGGGACTGGTGGAATCCTACATATTCACCACAATGTCACAACACCTTTGCACCATAAACCATCTAAACATTCATCTGCTATAGATGTTAATAAAGACTCTTCCATACAGAGAGATTTGCAAGTATGGACTGCTTGGGCTTCAGACACAGCCAGACGCATCTGTACACTCTTGTTAGACATCACTGGAAGTGAATGGGAGACAAATATCAAGCACATAGAGCATGTCAAAACATACGCACCACATATCAGCCATGTGGTTCTGGACTTAGAGTGTAAACCTCTCTGATAAACACATCCACTCATGTATAAAGTTGTTTTTGTTTAGACGCTCTCTCTGTAATTAGCTTTAGTTCATATATCCCTCTGATTGCTGATATTTCACCATCTGTTTTTTTTGTTGCAAAATGTTTGAAGTGTTTTGTAATCATTTTAAATAAAAAAGAAAAAAAAAAAAAAAAAAAAACGTTTTTAAATCCGGTGACATAAATTCATAATGAAGTATATAAGAGCAACATCAATTATTATTTTACAAGAAACCTTCAATATTTATTTTATATGGAATTTCCCCAATACTAATAAATAATTGTATAGTATACAATTTGAAGGTTTGGGGTTGGTAAGATTTTTTTAAAATGTAAAAAAAAAAAAAAGTCTATGCTCACCAAGGCTGCACTGATTTGATCAAAATACTTTTCTATTTTAAAAC
>JAOTRC010000005.1:15152210-15169620 GCA_027497675.1 Cyprinella lutrensis
TAAATACTATGTACTTATCTTAGTAACTACAATTACTGGGTAATAACTAGTACTAACCCCGAACCTACCCCTAAACCTACCACTGTTCCATGTACTTACCTTATATTGGCCAGTACTTTCTAGGTAAGTACACTGTAAGTACCCTGCAAGTACTGTACTGTAAAAGGAAGCGTTACCGTTGTACACTCTTCTTACCAGTGATTATGTTTATTAGAGTGAAAAAAGTATCTATATTACCTGTAGCATAATGTTCTGAAGCCTGTAGTTCTGGTTAGCAATATCTGGAGTAGATACAACAAGAAGCTTTCTCTTTTCATAAAACTGGTCGAGCAGAGCACCAGCAGACCTGACATCTGTTTTTATCTCCATTACTACAAGAAAAAACAAACATGTTTGACAAACAAATATTTAATATGTAATTTCAATCACTATGTAATGAAATAGAACTTCATAATTTTTTTTAATAGAAATTATTTCTACTAAACCACATACTCACATACACACCGAGCAGCGTCATCGGACCAGCTGCGGTTGAGCTGACAAACACGTGTCGCAAAACCTGTCCTTTCAAAGCCAGGATCACAATGGTATTCACATATAGCCCCATAATTATTGCCATCAGATGAGCATATCAGGTAGCCATGCATAGGCGGCTTCAGCTTTGGACACCTTCTCACTGAGGGAAAGAATATTTCACTTTAGGGAAATTACCAATATTTTAATAATATTGACTATAGTTAAATGGATAGTTCCCAAAAAAATAAAAATTCTGTCATCATTTCTCATCACTCTTTCCTCTGTGGAGCACAGAATTTAGAAAAAATGTTTTAGTGCTTTTTGCCCATTTAATGAAAATAAGTGAGGTCCATTATTTTTGTTCCACAGAAGAAAAACAACAACAAGAGGGTGATTAAATGATGACACAATTTTAATTTTTGAACTGCCCCTTTGACACTGAAACAGAAGCAAATCAACGTTCTATGCTTGCTTTACCTTCAACATGCACATTAAATTTGCAAGTCGCTGTGTTGCGTGCCTGGTCGTAGGCTTTATATCGAATCACATGTACTCCTTCGGGAAAGTCGGACCCAGACTCCGGTCCATTTCGCAAGACCCTGATGAGGGATGACAAAAATGTAATTTATGAGTAGCCTATTTAACATACAGTAGTAGTCGTTGGAAGGCTTCCATAAAATGTGATTCACATACTGTAGTGTTCTGTCCGCTGTATCCTTAGCTACAGGACGCTCCCAGGAAACCATGACAGTTAGTTTTCCTGGTTCTGCTACCTTCACTCTGGACAAAGGACATTTCAGTTTGGGGGGGTCATGATCTGAAACAATGCAATTTTTATTAAATATTACAATGTCTTCTCTCTGATGTGGGAGAACTGGAGAAATTGGCCTAAATAATGACACAATGGCATCTGGAAACTAAATACATTAGACTAGATTTCCAAATAGATAACTTTACTGTACCTGCACATGTCGGTTCTGAGCCGCTCCATTTTCCCTCTTCCTGGCACATACGGTAGCGATCTCCCTCAATCTGGTAGCCTTCATAGCAGGTGTAGTCACACCTGGAGTCTACCACAAAACCACGGGTGCAACTGTACATACCGTGGTCAATCAGAGGCAGAACATGACAACGCACCTCTGAGAGATTCAGACATAATATAAACACACGGTGCAAGTGAGGACAGATTTTGTTCAGTGCTCTGCAGCAGCTGCCCAATACATGTTTTTTATGAATCACCGGACTAGTTTCTGTGGTGGTACAATTATTTTGACACTTACTTCGACAGACAGCGGTTCCAGACCAGCGGCGATTTGGCATGCACTGCACAGTTGATCGCCCCAGCCGTTTATATCCTCGATCACAGGAGAGCAAGCAGCGAGTTCCAAGCGAGCTTTGGTAGCGCCCTCCTCGAGGGGAAGAACAGGACACTTCCCCGAATGATAGCTTAAGTGTATGGCACCACTGCGGATCTGATAGATTTGTTTTTTTTAAGTAACTAGCATTTCATTAATATTAAAACTGTTTCATTTGTGAAAGTACTTACGTTTATAGTCCAGCTGAGGGGTGTAGTAAGTCTCGTCCTCATGCACAACTTCATTGGTGTCATGGTAGGCAGACGTTGAGCCTGAGAGCAAACAGAGAGCAAACTACTGTAGATTTTGGTCTTTGATATGTAAACATTTTCAAAAAGTCACCATCCAAAAGTCAAAATATTGGCCGGCACATCACAGCAGCAAATCAGCTGCATCATCAGTATCCTGCAGTCCCAGTGCAACAGAAAACGATCCCCAACCACCCCTGTTTTTGTTTCCATGCACCACATCTACCATCATCATTCTTTCCTCTCACACACTTTTTTTCCGTTTTCACGTACATAAACCTTTAAGACTGTTTGGGGGAACTTTTTTTTAGTCTATAACTGCGAGCAATTCCTAAAAATAAACTTATTACAGGAAAAAAATATATACTGAGAAGCAACCAAAGTTCAATACTGTACAGTATGTATCAGCATCAACTGAAATCTAGGACAGATTGTTTCAACCAATGCCAAAAATATGTTTGCCAAAAGTTGCTGCTCTCTGCGCACAGAAAACTTAAGATTCAGCCAATTCAGGGTTTCCAAGTCGGTTTACTGGATTAGGATCTTTGAAAGTCATTTTGGAGGGGCTCAGTGTTATTTTAGTACTTTTGTATTTACTTGTGTACTATTATAGTATTTGTTAATGTTTCAAATTAGCTTTTGTTTTTATATTTTCATCTTTCATTTTAATTTTACTTTTAGTAATTTTGTGTTTTGGAATTTTTATTAAAAAAAAATATCCTGTTTACCTTTTAATTTATTTTTTCTCAAGCTCTACATTGTGGCTTGTCTGCTAGGGAACCACCAAAACTTTTGAGGCAAGAATGATTTTAATTTTATTACATTCAATGTGTAAATGTGATTGGTAATAGATCATGTATTACTATTGACACTAACAAGTTTGCACCAGTTAAAGCTTGTGCAAGCTGTAGATGTGTGAGATTCTCGAGGAGAAACCAATGAATGAAATGAATCCAAGCATACATGCAAAGAAACTCACAGAAACAGAAACATACTGCGGTAGTTTGCTTCTGCTTCTAACCAGCTTTTGGTTTGTCCTCTGCAGGGAAAGATGGATATTCTTTATAAAGATTCCATTTGGTTTTATTGAATTTATCAATGAAATGTAAGAGTTTCATATAAGTAAGAGCTGATAGAATACTGATAAAAATATTGCTTTCCTGGAAAAGTAACTTTTTAATTCAGACAAGTTAATGACTGATGTACAGGCTGAATGTCGAGCCATGCCATCATATGTATGAAAAAGTTTTAAATATTTCAGGTTATCCATGACTGTGAGAACTCTGCAAGAAGTAGTTATTACTTTTTAAGTGTAATATTCAATTATTGAGCTGGCCACCAGTCTAGGTTGTTTCCCTGCCTTTGGCCCAAGACACACCAGGAAAGAATACAATGGCCATACCTAGGACAAGTAAATATAGAAAATGGATGGATAATTATTATAGAGTTATTAGAGTTATAGTATGTATTCTTGCAACCAATAAGTGGTACTCATGAGTAGTTCAACTTCAATGTACTTTCTCTAATCCCTCCAAATCACCATTTTCTTCTTCGGGGTAAAAATCGAGACTTGTCTGAGCAAAGGAAAAACTGAATCTAAGCCAATGATGTTTATGGAAAGAGGATAACATTATGCAACATTGTTGCCAGGCCTAGAGGGATCTCATTTCAAATATCCATCCAACCAATTTCCCAACTGCTTGTCCTATGTAGGGTTGCCGGGATGCTGGAGCTTATCCCAGAATCTTGGGCCATATAGAAAACACCCTGGAGTCCTGGACAGATGGTCAGACTTTAAATACATTTGTTAAATATATAAATGTTGAATTCAAACTCAGGGAAACTGACTGCAGCTGTCTACAGTCTAAAAAGTTGTATCATACCAAGACTGTGACTCAAGATTTGTCAATACCCAGTCTGCTTTATCCTACCTGGAAAACATTATGTAGCACTCCTCAAAGAAAAAAAAAATAACTTTTCTAATTTGTGAGGAAAATGTTGTTCTCATTTTCACAAACTGTTTGAAACTGTGCAGAAAGCCAAACTACTTTACTCACATTAACCACTTTTAATCACATAAAATATGAAAACATGGAAAATGACGCTACTTATTTATGAGCATAGCATTTATTTTGGTTAATCAGTTCACATGCATAGCATGGGAATCAACCCATAGGTGAAACATATATTTAAAGTTCTTCCTTTAATAGGTCAAATTAGGGCCCTGTCACAGATGGTAAACTCACACTCAGTCATTTACTGGGTCACTGGGTTATAATTACAACTACTTAGACAGCATGGACATCATAGAGAACATGTTAATCATATGTTTCTGGCTACATTAAACGGTAAATAGATAAGACAAAGTAAGTTTATGTCTCTTTTTGTTCAAACATTAGACCAAGTACCAAAATTTCATTCACTCTGGAGTCTGAATCATTTATGAGTCTGAATCATCCAAGAAATCCAGTGCGCAATTGAATGGCATTTGAGCTTTGATAATCTACAGGGAAAACGACGGCTACGACACATCAATAACTTTTAAAAGTTATTCAGTTTGACAATTTAGCCTGCATAGCCTATAGCTATACTGTCCAATTAATTCGTTCATAACAACTAAAACAAAATCTTCATTTTTTCAACTAAGACCTAGTCCATAAAGTCATGCAAACAAAATCACAGATGTTCTTCATTTAAAAACCCTATTGCCTCTTAACGAACGAAATACAGTTTGAGAAAGCTCAAGTTATGTACAAAAACAACTCTCAGTCCAGTGACGACTATTGTTTCGTATGGAAAGAGAAAATAAAGATCTCTCACCTTCAATGATATCAGCCATAGTCTGATAAATGATGCACAATTCAACAAAAATAGTAATAAATTTGATCATTGCATTGGATGTCAAATGGAAATATGAATATAAATGTCGAAAGTAAATCTTTCCTTGAGAAAAAAATCTGCTATTTCCAAAGAAATCGTTCGGATTACTAACTTTTGACAGCGTTTAGTCTCAAGCATTGAATCGCACGCAGCCTTCTTGAGCCTTCCAGGGGAGACGTTACAGCTCAGCACAAATTTCTTCCACTAGTCGGACGTGCAACTCTGTGTATTTAGCATTTGGACGGACGGTGGTGCTGCTGTTCAGTACTCTTCTTATTTCTTGAGGTTGGTAAATTACATTTATAACACTAAACTAAGTACTACCTTTGCATCAAATCACAAAATGTTAGTCAATAAACGCTGCTGTGAGGGTATGTGGGAGTGACGGTAAATTTGACATCTTTCTCTTCTTACTGCTCTGTATCTCTATTTTTAGACTCTTTTTGAAAAATGTGAAAACACGCTTTTTCTTTATCTATTTGAGCAAATGGAAACACACACAAAAAATATATATTTAATGTAATGTCTCATCCACGCTACTGTAAAAAATAAAGTGGGTGCAACTTCCGGTCAGGCATATCGGAAGGAGCGGAGTTACCTGGCTGACCGAGACTTCTTGAATTAGAAAAAATGCCTTACAAAATGTCAATTAAGTACTTTCATCATAATTTGTTGTGTGTGTCTATTTGTAAAAGATGATGTCATATTTTTTAAGTAGAAGTTTGGAACTGATCGGCCATGTGTCAACCAAAGCGTTTTTCTACATGCCTGGCATATGTTTTCAATGGGAGCGGCATTTTTAGAGGCGCTGAACGTTTTTTTCGCGTTGAAGCACTGAGGTTTCTGCGTTTTTTACTGGTCACCAAGAGTTGAAAAATGTTCAACTTTGGATAAAACTCAGTGTCACTTTTTACCCAGCTGTCCAATCACAGTGGATAAGGGGCGGGACTACTACCACACCGACCAACTGCCACTGTACAGTAACCTGAGCACAAAAAGAACTACAAAATTCGACTGCTTTACGGCATACATCACTTCCCCCACTTCCTCAAATTCCAACGTGAGAACCCAACGAGCGTTTTTTTTTTTTTTTACCTTTGTATGTTGTCATGGCTGAAGCAGCAAGTAAAACCAAATGTGAAGTGCATCAGAAACTGAGTGCGCGGGCGATTAGTTTACTGTTGGCTATGTGTTGTGTAGCTTCGCATCTCGCCGCATCCAGTGTATTGTTATCTGCATACTGCATTGTTATCATTTGAGGGCGCTTAACACACTCAAGCATCCCGTAGAGCCAGGGCGGGCAGCTCATGCCAGCTCGAGATGTGAAAGTGTACTAATTACTGAGTTTGGTATAGGGGCTACTTGCAAGTAAATAATACTTGATTAGACAGACGAAATAATCGGTCAGGATAACTATGTCTGCAGGCTGAAAGTCTTGTTTGTTATTTATTTTTCTGGTGAAAGTGTCTTGCTTTAGGCTATAATGCAAATCGATTTTTTCAAATTTGCAGATTCATCTATGGTAGTTTGATAGTATAATATTGACGAAATGGCTAACCACAAAAACAATTAATCGAATTAGCATATCAATTATGTAAAACAGTAGCCAATAGGCTTAACATTAGCCTACTATAAAGACGCTGGCTTGTAACTTGAGCTATGCGATCTTTTGACGTTTGATAAAAATAAAGCCCATGAAACTATATTCATATGACATGCTGAAATATGCCAATGTACGTGGGATGAAGACATTTCACACGCAATGCTGGCAGTCTGCCTAAGATGTGAGAACTCTTTCCTTATGCAGAGTTCAGGGGTATCGCTTGTCAACAAATGCACATATGTATTCCCTGGTGTAACCATGACAGATTTTACGACAGTAGTAGAAGTCAATACTGTTTCCCAACTCTAGGGGGACCCCGAGAGCAAAATGTCAAAAATAACATAATGCTGCTTTAAAACTGCTGTAAGATGTGACATTTTCTATAGATTTTAAATAAGAGAATAAAAAGCAAGCTTTCAACATTGATCTGTTTTTATCTAGGAATGGCACAGAAATAATTAACTGAATTGTATTTCTCCTTTAGTCATTAACATATTTTTATTTATAATATGCAGATCTTGTGCTACTGCAATCCCCTCAGTAGGCTAACTAAAACATGACTTGAACATATAGATTTGTATCTCTTTTTTAGGTATCAAGAAATAACTATGTCACTGTCGCTTTAAAAGACGAATTACTCCCGATCCGCCTCTCCATTTAAGGGCACATTTACTTTTCTCGGCCGAGATGTCTTCCTGGTTTGGTGAAACGGTGCTCTGCCTTCCCCTTTAAATGTATTTTGGACCAATGCAAAAGTTGTGGTCATGGGATTGAAATAACTAACATCGATTTATTAAGGAAGATTAATTTAAGAGGGAATCCTTGTAATTCCGAAGCGTTTCAACGCGGCAGGTAAGCGAACTCTCCATGTTTAGTCCGCCCTCTTTTGCTTTTCTTAAGGAACTGGCAATGACAAGCTTCGGGTCTTGTTGTTTGAAACACGGCTGTGTTGGAGCTACATAAGCATAAGCATCAGTCAACAGACAGACATATCAGCTGTTTATTAGGTATGTGGGATAATTGATCGATTATTTTTTCTAGGCAACGGTGAAAATGAAAGATCTAGCATGCATAGATTCCAAGTTTTTTCTCGTAAAACAGTACGTTAATGCTTGAGCGTGGCACACTGTATCAATATGACTCGCACATTACGCTACAATTACAATTTCATAGACAAACTTCAAGCAGATTTATTTTGATATCTTGTGATTTCTTTTTTTTTTTAGAGTGTCTGGGTTTACATGATCGCTTTTTGTGATGTGTCAAGGATATGGCAAAAACAATTTCACGGCATGTCTCCATCTTAGACGGCAGACCCATTTGGCTGTTTAATTTCGGTTATCTCAATAGGTTAATTTACATGATTTAGTGTTGGGAATTTATGGCACATTCCGCACATACGGTACACTTAGTCCCTCGACCTTTAAAAAATTGAAGCACAAATCCCAGTTTGTTTGTTTATTTAGTTTTAAGACCTTCAGGACATTGTATAGTCAATCCAAATTTTTAGTGGGGATTTTGGCCTGTTTCACTTTAGATGTCTTGTCATTCTGGTTCTCACATTAATCTGATACAGTCTAACGATTAAATACTACAATGTCATAATTTTGACAGTCAGTTCAATTGACATTTAATTCATTTTGGTAAACTTTAACTTAATTTATTATTTTTTAAATTTTAATTATTATTTTAATTTATGAATTTATCTAGCTGGTTACCATATTTTATGTTTCAAATTTTTAATTCGATATATGATAATAATAATAAAGTAAATCTTATTTAATTTTCAGAATTTGCACAGAAGTTGCAGTGCTAAAAATGTGAGAAATAATTATCAGTATCCACAAACCAGTATTTAAATCCAAACTATCTAGCCCCTTCCAAGCGATCGGTTTATTGACATCTTAATTTGTAACCATGTTACACAATTGCAAAATCCCAAACAATTTATGAAGTGAATGGAAAATACACAGCTCAAATAAAATTCCCTTAGGTTGATAAACACTTTCTGAAGGTTAACAGTCTTCTTTCTCTGACCTGAATTATAAATTACTGCATTTAAGAGGCCGAACCCACATGTGGATTTTATTATCAGATTCTGAGTCTTCTTTATAGTAAAAATGAATCGACCATCAGTATTTATAGACCGATATATATATATTTTTTTTCATTTAAAATCATCGGCATATCAGCTATAGCATGAAAAAGGCTGATACAACATGCCTTTTTAACGATGATTATTAACTAACTGTGTGAAGGCATTGAGTTGTAAAATGTCTTTTGCTTAATCCAACATTTTTCTCTGGGTAAAATAATTAAATACTTAATAATCAAATCTGCACAAAAAACAGCAGGGCTTGACAATAAGGACTGCCTGGTGACCAGTGTGAACAACACTCGGGACAATGACGGAATTGTCACTGTCCTGATTGGGCCAGTGCTGAATCTTCACGAAAGTTTATTCTTTGCACATGTTTTAAAGACATGCATACATTTAAATGTTCAAGAACCGAATATATATATATATATTAGACAGTATGCAAATACTGAATTGAGTCTCTTTCACTACTTCTAATTCACACACAATTATATTAAAATGCCCATCTTGGCGAATATCCTTATTAACAGTCCGTTATGTCTTAAATTAATGTAAATAGTTGAGGGTTGCTGACCGTGTTTAAATGTTAATCAAACATCAAAAGACAATAAATCGTTCACTACTCTTGACTAAATAACATTTGTAACTTAAATAAGGATTAATGTATTTAATTAATACAATGAAGAAAACTACTGTTTGACCTGCCTGTGTCATTTGTTTTTTTTCTTTCTACTCAACCCAGTAAACTTTCATTCTGTTGAGCTGCTCTGACTCGTCTGCCAGTGTTAAACAGGATACCTGGCTGTGGAATGGCTTTGCTGACCTTGCACAGAACGCCATCTATTAGCACAACACCGGTGAGTTTATTGCGTCTAAAAACGGTGCAATTATAAAATGCTACAGAAGAAAATTGTCTGTTCACGTTTTTTTAACCCTACTCACACTCCCCACATGTGTGTCCAAATACTCTACACCTTTTTCTGCTTACAAATGTGTGTATATTTAGGAGGAATGTCTTCTTGGTAGCATTCCAAACGCTTCCCAAACTTGCTGTAAATCTGAACATGCATTTCACACTGTTCCAAATAAAGCCCCAGAGTTATGTGAGGATTCTGCTAAAGAACAAAGTGCCTGATGACGTTTATTACTCTCCATTAATCATTTTGTTTCTTTTGATTGTGTGCTAGGCATTGTATTTATTATCTAACATAAGACTCCCTTTTCACCCATAACCCGTGCATACTACAGTATGTATCTTCAAAAACACCCTATGTTCAGACTATTTAGAGTAAAGTCTAGTTGGATTTTTAATGTACAACCTCATTGCTCCTCCTTTCCACCCCCTCTTTTCTTTTTCAACTTGTCTCTGTCTGGACACGTCAGTCACATAACAGGTAATGTTACTGTCTCCTCTTTCATTCCATAGAAGCACTGATAACAGCCTCTTTGGTGTCCTTCTCTCTGTCTTCTCACACTCTATCTGTTTCTCCCTTAATCATCTTTAGAATGAGCTTCCTCAGTGTCTTATCATCTGCATTACAATTGACCATTTTTTGTCAAAGCGCCTTGTCATTGTGTTTCCAAGGATCCTTTTTTCTATTTTTCCCCAGTCACTCTTCTCAGAATGAGTAATGGGTGAGAAAAAAGGCTTAAGAGTGCAAGTTTTTATTTAGCCATTTTGGCAAATAGCACTTACTGTGTCAGATGATCCAAAGGAGTCAAGCAGAATCTACTGGTCTCTGTTTGCAATTAAGTGCATTAAATAATCAATTCACCCACCACCCATTTTTAACATCACCGTTATCTGGGTAAATCTTAGAGTTATGATGTTCTGTATGCGCCTATTGTAATCCACTTAATGTTATTTTTCAAGGATGAGCCTATCCCAAGACGAGGAAGACTTCAGAAAAGGTGAAGGTTCCTGATACAGCTTTAATCATTCATGTGTATTTTAGTGTATATAGTGTTTCCTCTAGAAATGCGTTGCTGATTAATTTTTCATTTCCGCACACCAGAGAAAGTTTCGCCCTGGTAAAGGGGGCAGTGCTCCTGGTGGAAGAGGGAGAGAGGGAGGGATTACATGAAGAAACCGTACCCCCTCTACTTGGTCCTAGGCAAGGAGGCCGAGCCTCTGACACTCAGCGCAGACATTTGCATGCAATGATTTCGTTACTACGACCAGAGGACACAGTCAAACTGGTTAGGATCCCCCAAACCACACTTGTTTTACTACACTGCCTTTCAATGCTTAGGGTCTCTTTTCAAAATTGTCATTTTGAGGCCTATACAAGTGATTGGAATTAATAATAATAATAAAAAAATCTATATAGAATATGAATTTCTTTATATCATCAACTAGAAATTGCTCTTTGTAAGCACAACCTTTTAAAAAGGATTTTTATTGAATTTACAAATGACTAGAAAATAATGGAAATTTGTTGAACAAAGCATGTAGATATATTGCTACCCTATACATTTACTCTATTGTTTGTTTCAGACTAATTTATGGAAGTGCTTGTTCTTACTGTCCGTGTCTATTAGACACTATGTTTAGCTTATCTAATGTCACATGTTCTGCAATGCGGTTTCTGGAGACACTTCTGTTATGCAGAAATGACAATAAACTGCTTTGCTTTGACTTTGCTTTGTTTTTGAACACGCTTACACACAATACAATTTAATTTAGTTAATCTGTTTATTAAGAAACAGCATGTCTTATATAGCCATGCATGAGCGTTGTACTTTAAATGAAGGAAAAAAATCTCATTTCTATTGCTGTCTCATTTTAGACTTCTGTGTCTCATTTAAATACATTAACCCTGACGTTCTCTTTTTCCCTGCCTCAGGCTGTGCGTTTGGAGTCGTCAAGCCCAGTCAGATTGAGATATTTGCTTATAGTTGGCACACTTGACAAAAAACAGGAGAGCCTACTACTTGGCATGGACTTTCCAGGCTCAAACAGGTAGGTTTATAGACCATCTTATCAAGTCATCATAAGAAGCTTTTATTTCATTAGAGATAAATCCATAAATATTCAGTTGTAAGTGTGACGTGTTTGATAATTGGGATATCTCAGATATACAGCCTAAATATTGTTGTATTTTTGATCACCTCAGTTCACAAACACAAATGATTCAAGTAGGCTGTTCTATGTTTTTGGAATGGGAATGTGCAGATTTTTTTTAAAAAATGTTTAGCTGCCTTTTTAATGGGATAGTTCACCCCAAAAAATGTAAATGCTGTCATCATTTACTCACCCTCATGACATTCCAAACCTGTATTGACAAATCTAAGTTAAATGTATGGACAAAATGTATGGTCTCACAAAAGAAAGAAAGTACTATTGTTTTACATCAACATCAGGATGAGTAAGTAATGACAGTTTTCGTTTTGAAAATGACAGTTTTCAGGCTGAATATCCCGTTAAAAATGAACTTTTTAGTAGATGTTTTAAAAAAAAAAAACATTATATTTCAGCAAGGCTGTTAAGATATGTCTCTCACTCATTATTTTTTTTACTCTTCCTTAGTGATGAGTGCACTGTTGGTCTTGTCTTGCCAATATGGAGTGACACACAGGTTTACCTAGATGGAGATGGGTAAGTGCAAACACATGATAATAAAGGTATAACATGATATTTACTGTATTGGATCTTAAAAGTTTAATTATAGTTACCATAAAAGAGTAATCTGGAAATCATTATCTTATCATCAATCTCCAGTTTCAAGTTTCACGTTTCATGCAGTTTGAAAGGTTAAGTGAGTTCAAGAACAAAGGTTTTGTTTCTTTTGAAAATTAGGAAACAGTCAACATTTCAGACATTGAAGCATGGCTGTAAAAGGGATATAAAATCATAAAATGTAAACATTTTCAATCAAAAGTTCAGTCTGGCTGATAAAAAATACCCACTTTATTTTTTCTGTACAGTTCAGCAAAACTTTATACACAGTTAAAGCCTGAGCCCCAGGGTTCTGCTTTTCTGACCATTTGCTTCACTCGTTCTGTTACAGAGGTTTCAGTGTGACATCTGCAGAAGTGACACGAATCTTTAAGCCTGTGTCCATTCAGACGATGTGGTAAGTTTTAAAGCAGGAAATGCTGAGGAAACTACCAATTTCCTCAACTAACAACAATATGCAATGCAGACTTCACACACTTAATTCTTTGTTTTTAATTATAATGCTCTTTTATATTCTATTGCTTTAACTTTTTCTCTTCTGGCTGTTAGTCAGTCAACATGCACCCTGCTAGACGTCTGTATAAAGGCTCCAAATTTGCTCATTGAACGTTTAAAGTGTGTTTGTGGTTTGTCGATTGCTTGTTCACAACTCTCTGTCCTGTGATACTCTCACTTCGCACAAGGTCAGTGTTACAGGCACTGCATGGCTGCTGTGAACGGGCCGTGCGTGGAGCTGTCATACCTGGCTGTGGGCTGGAGTGGGCACAACATTACAGAGAACATGTGGAATCTGACCAGCACTGCCTTAATGAATGGGGGGCTATGACTGGCCTCGAGTCAGTCAGGAGGTACACCGTAGGAAATTCAGCGTCCAATCGGGAGTCAGTGGAGAGGGAGATCAAAGCCCAACTACGAGATATCATGAGAACTGAGGACTTGGAAAACATTACCTCAAAGCAGGTAAAATGAAAGAGTGAATTTTTATGATCCAATCAGTTCCACCCTGTATTTCAATTGTTATATGTCATATAACTAGTGCTGTCAACGTTAACGCATGTGATTTCATTTTTTTGTCCAGTTTAACGCATTAAAATATTTAACGCAAATTACGCAATGAACGCATCGCCTGTATTTTCTGCCATCGTTTGGCTAGCGTTACATTATATGATCACGATATTATTCATGCAGATGCTTTTAAACCATTCAAGCGATAAGACAAAAGAGAATCAAGTTTTCTTTCGTGCTTGAACGAACAATACAACACGCATTTATGCCAGAATGTCAGCTTTGTTGAGTATACTCATAAGTCTTTAATGGGTTAAAAAAAGTCTTAAATGAATGTGAAGAGTTGTGAGGGAATGAGACGCGTGTGAGATTCTCATCATCTCGGCTGGTCTTATGCCTGGTTCAGATTACACAATTTTTTTTTGTCTGTTACAATAGTCACTGTGTCAGATTATGCGATTTTGACTCTTAAAATCTTGTCGTGTCATGGACAAGACACATGTCATACTACACGTTGCTTCCTGACCAGTCATCGCATGCCGTCTTTAATCGCGCGTGTGATGTCATCGAGAAGGCGAAACTAGTAGCAAGTGACTTCCGGAAACAAACATAAACAAACAATGGATGAAGCGGTGAGTGTTGTATTGGCTGTCCTGTGTTCAGAAAAAAGTAAAAAAAGATATAAAACCTGACAATGGACATGTTCCTGGATTGCTTGAAGAGCAAGACAGTATGGGCTGTCAATTTTAACGTTAGCACCATCTTCTCTTCGTTTCGCCATTTTTGAAAGTTGTGTACGGAAAAGCTTCTGTGCTCCTATTGGTCAACCTCATACATGTGACTGAACCGTCGTGGACGACCATTAAAAAAATTAAACATGCTAGTCTTTTTGTTGTGATGTCGTGAAGCATCGCAGACGCGATGTAGGTTGTCGCCCATTATGACACACTATACGAGATGATACGCCCGAATCCCCACGACACCCTACGTCAAACAGATTGTGCCAAAATCAGGCTAAAATTGTATAATCTGAACCAGGCATTAAAGTGACAGCAGCCACTAATACTAATACTGTCTGTCAGTAAAGTTAATCAAAAAACAGAGTGAACAGAAAAAAATGACTACCTGCTCTCGACTAAAGAACTTTTGTAGCTTTAATAAGGATGAATCTACGTATATTTAATTTATAATTTATGCAGTGCAGACTGTCAGTGATAAGGGCCTTCATTCATAAAAAAGATGCCATTTAAACAAGTATTTAAAATATACTGTCTATGTTGTTTCTACATTAATTTGGAAATTAACTGTGAAATGATTACATTCTAAAATATATTAAAAATGTGTGATTAAACTAGTTATGTTTTAATCGATTGACAGCACTACATATAATACAAGTCAAATGGGTTGTAAATGCAATTTTATGTTTACTTGAAGATCATATGTATGAAAATGACATTTGTTATGATTGGTCAACCTATTGCTTAACTTCTTTGCATATGTATGCAACAATGTTTACTTAACGGAGTTGTGGGTTTGCTGTCCATCCTGTTCACCACAGCTGCTTTGCAAAGCCTGGATTTCATTGTGACTTTGTGAGCCATATTACATTGAAATGTGCCACACAATATGTAAGCACTGTACTGAAATGATAGAGACCTTGGTAAAATAGTGATGTCACCAACATGAAAATTTCTGAACAGAGCTTTTTTTTTTTTTTGCTTGGACTTTGTTTAATATGGCTTCTTTAAGGTTTTTTACATTTTTTCAAAAGAAGTCTCTTTTGCTCATCATGGCTGCATTTTCTTTTTTTTGTACCGTAAGTGGTCTAAAAACAGTAAAATTGTGCAATATATATACTATACGTATATATTACTCACCAATTACTCCAGTTTTCAGTCACATGATTCTTCAGAAATCATCATCCTCTTCTTTTTTTTTTTTGTGCTAAAGGAACATTTATTATTATCAATGCTAGAAGCAGTTATGCTTTCTCAATTATCAATCATTTTTATTTTTCAGGATTCTTTGAATACATAGACAGTTTAAGTGTCAATGCTGAATAAAAGTTGTAATTTCAAATAAGCAAAAAGAATCTCACCAACCACAAACATTTGAACGGTAGTTAATGCCTGAAGGCACACATTTAAATATTCTCTTATTCTAGAACTTACTCAAGGTTAATGTGCCTGGGCTTGCTGTCTTATCCAGAGAATCTTTGTGGAATGAACACAACTTTCAGGCATCTTTTAGTGAGCAGCTTGATTTGATGTTTGAAAGCATTGTATGTCATGTGACTTGCCTTTTAATATAATGTAGTATAACCGAAACTCATGACTTTGGGGTTGCCAGCGCCCAATGCTTGCCAGTGAGCTATAGCCACTTTTTCTGTGTTTGTAGGTGCGAACAGCCCTGGAGACCAGAATAGGCATAGACATGAAGGACTACAAGGAGTATATCGACAACGAGATGATGGTCACGATGGCGCAGATGGACAAACCTTCCAGAATATTGGACTACCTTTACCTGGTGAGTATTGACATTTGTCTTCTGTCTAATCCAATATATTGTTGTTTCAAACATACACCGTCATTTATTTGTCTTTTCCACTCCAAAAGGGTTCAGAATGGAATGCTGCCAACTATGAAGAACTACATAAGAACAAGTATACAGATTAAATTTAAATATGATTACAATTTCTTTTAAATAATTTAGTCATTAAAATGAATATTTGAATCAAATAATGATTGAATTATTATATTTGTACTAATTGAAAATAATTTAGTTATTCTTGTTAAATTCAAGATTTTCTGCAGCAGATGAATAAAAAGACCGTTTTTCTTTTTGGTAGTGTGGGCTACATCCTGAATGTTACCATGGAGATTGACAACTTTTTCCCAGAATGCTTCACCTATATGAATATTAGAGTTTACGATGTGGAGGCGACCGACCTACTCTCACACTGGAATAACACATACACGTTCATCAGTGAAGCAAGGTCAGCACACCTCTTTCTTATTTTTGTTTATGGTTTGCATGCATTTTGTTTTTTTTCTGTGTTCAGACCTCCTACACTGATCCTTCTCTTAAAATGCATTAGTTTATATTTATACACACGTGCATGATGATATACTAACCCCCTATGAAAATTATTAGAGTATGTCTTTGTGTGATATCTCTCTCATGCTAATGTTTTATGTCATTGTCTTTACCGATGATACAGGAAGAGTGGACAGGCCGTACTGGTGCATTGTAAGATGGGCGTCTCTCGCTCTGCCTCCACAGTAATTGCTTTCCTGATGAAGCAGCAGGGCTGGACTTTAGACCAAGCCCTCATCCACGTGAGAGAAAGACGGCCTATAGTGCAGCCCAATGAAGGTTTCCTAAAACAGCTGCATACGTATAGTGGCATCCTCAGTGCCAGGTGACTTACTCTTTCATTGTGGTGCTGTACTGAGATTGGTGCATTCATGCAAACAAGCTTTCAAACAGAAATACAGACACTTTCCCACTTGTGTAGTTTCTCAATGGATGTTCAGGTACAGACAAGTCAAGTCTGGTTTTTTGTTGTTCAACCGTGTGTAAATGAGGGAACTGAATAGTGCAGATATGCACTCATCTCAAACAGCAAGTTTGAGGTCTTGAAAGAAATCTCTCACTCACCAAGGCTGCATTTATTTGATCAAAAATACAGTAAAAACAGTAATATTGTGAAATAATATTACAATTTAAAATAAGTTTTGTATTTAAAAATATCATTTATGCCTGCAACTACAAAGCTGGATTTTCAGCCTCTAATACTTCACTCTTCAGTGTCACATAATCCTTCAGAATTCTTGTTATCATCAATATTGAAAACGGTTATGCGGCTTAATCATTTTTTGGAACCAGTAATGGATGAAAAGATAGTACAAAAAACAGCTTTTTATTTGAAATAGGAATCTTTTGTAACATGTCTTTAGTGTCCATTTTCATTTATTCAGTTCCTGCAAATTTATTTCTTTAAATATATATATATTAATATTAATA
>JAOTRC010000005.1:15198759-15223458 GCA_027497675.1 Cyprinella lutrensis
CAGACAGACAGACAGACAGACAGACAGACAGACAGACAGACAGACAGACAGACAGATAGATAGATAGATAGATAGATTGATAGATAGACTGATGGGTGTGCGGTGGGTGGTCGAGGCCTTCTCACTTGCCTCTTAGTCTGCCGGTCAGCCTTCTCCTTTGGGTGTCCAAGCTCATTCAACCAGGAGTATGGCAGTCTCTAAGGTTCTCTTGTCAGGAGTCTATCTGAGACATTTGTGATGCAGCAGGTTGGTCCTCACCGCACATATTCGTAAAGTTTTATCATCTTGATTTCAGCTCCACTCCAGGGGCGCAGGTGCTTTGTCAGAATGTGCTCTCTGACTTCACATGACGGACACTCGTATGGCGGCGTTGGTATTTGCGATCCCACAGTGTTTACACGCAGCTCAAAGTTCCCTGATAGGGAATGTCTCTGGTTACGTATGTAACCCTAGTTCCCTGAAGGGAATGAGACGCTGCGTGTCTATGCTCCCAGCATGCCCGTTAGCTCTTCCTTCAGGCCTATCAGAAACTGTTGTGCTTGTTTTTTCGGGGTGCTTTTTAGTTTCCTGGTAGATAACGTCACCCGCCTATGATGTTTGACTGGACTGATTCCATACGTGCTTCATGATGCACAACACAGGGGCGTTCCCACAGCGTTTACACGCAGCGTCTCGTTCTCTTCAAGGAACTAGGGTTACATATGTAACCAGAGACGATTTTTGATTAAATCTGCAATCATTTAGTGGTTAATATAAAGAACTGCATGCATCTTGCGGAAGAACATTGTGTCTGGAGTTACTTCTCTCTGACTGTGATGAGAGAGCAGTCTTGGAGAGCAGGGGTGCATTTCCCGAAAGCATCGTTAACCAACTATGGTCGCAAGTTGGTTCCCGTTGAACTCTATTCTCCGTGTCCTGGATCTTGTAAAGAGTCTCGTTCTCTCCTGAATGATCTGAAAAGAGAAACAAGCAAGTATCACTGAACTGGTTAATTCGCTATTGAAAGCACTAAAGGAATCTACTTACGTGGAGTTCTCCCTGGATCTTGTCTGCCCACGAACGATCTAAAGAAGGGAAGAAGGAGAGTCAGCGCCTTGTCTCCACAGTCACGTAATTCCTTATCAAGAGGATTCGCTCACCTGGAAAATCCCTGCCACGAATCCTCCACACGAGCACCTTTGAGCACCTGCAAACCTGAGTACTTACCTTATCTGTTAATAAAAGAAGGTTTATGTTCTTCACTTACCTCTGTGTCTGAATCCTGACACCATTGATTTGTCTCAAAGTGCACAGAATTTTTTTCTAAAGGTATGTTTACAAAATCTACTTAAATGTCCTAATTGAACTAGGCCTAATCCTAGCTTAATCTAAACCCCATCTGTGAAACCAGGACTTCCAGTTATTATTCTCATGAAATAATAACAATCACTATTTAGTAATGACCTCTAACAAAGTATTAGAGTATTAACTAACATGACCAAACTATGTTGCAAAAATTTGATTTTCAATACAGCAAGCGTTTTGATAGCAGAACCACTGTGTTTACATTCGTCAGGTAATAAATCCATGAATATCTAGGTCTCTAAGATTTGAGATGGGATAGAAGAAAGTATTTTAACAGAAAAAAAAACACTTCACATCACTGTAAGACTCCAATGTACAGGGATCTTATGATGATCTGAACTGACACACACATTTCAAGATGTAAACCTTCAAGAGATGATGAAGAACACCCTTTACAAGCATTCTTTAACATTTCTCAGAAAGTCTCATGAAGATAAACTTCCATGATTTCCATTTCTGTGTGCTGTTTAGCAACATCAAGGCACTTTCACATGACGCACACACAAAAAAAAATGCAGATTTCCATCCCCTCTGTCAGAACGCACAAAAAAGCCTTTCTTTTAAAGATGATCTCAAAGCCTCCTTACAGTAGGTGGCTTGTTAAATTGGTTTGCCAAATGTGAGGAATCTGTGATCAAAGTATGAAAACAAGAAACAAAAATATTACATCAAAAATAATAGTCTGACAAAATGACAGCCGAAAAGGTCATCTAAGTCAGAAGTCATAAAAATAATGCTGCATGTCTTGTTTACTCAGCTCCTTTTCCCATGAAATCAAAATGGAATTTGTGATGATTTGTGAATAAATCACATTGTCTTCATTTTACACCAATGTCATGGTTTCAGCATTCACGTAATCTACTCTATGTAGTTGTGGTCATTCCACCAACCTTTTAAATCTAATTACACTCCCAATGGCTAAAGACAGATTGCAGTTAATAGTTCAAAGTTATAGGTTCCCTGGCAGTGCTTTGCAATTTTGTGACAACTGCAGATTTCTTGAAAAAACACAACAATTTAGTTAACCGTTTAATGGTAGTGGAATATGTTACTGGCAGTTCTATGTCCCTTTAACTTCTAAAAAGTCTATTTACATGAACATCTAATAGTTTTCCGAATATTTTGTCTCCAGTCAAAATAAGCATCATAATATAAAACAACAACACAAATGTATGAATATCTCTACAAGGGTGACTAACACTGAAAATACTACAGCGATTATGAAAGGGGAAAAAATATTCTTACATGCCAAAATTTTCATACCAAAAACAATAAAGATAGAAAAAGTTGACAAATGACAATTTGAAATGTATTTACACAAGATTCACTTTTGTATTTTAGTGTTCTCTCTTGAATGGAGTCATTCTCATAAGAGTCTATAGTTCATAGTTAATGAGCAGAAAATGCAGACATGACCGCTCAGCTCTGGTTTAAAAAAAGATTGTTATCCTTATCTTTCCTGTAATATTTTGTAAGAATAATTAATGAAAATCTCTAATTTCATTTCACAGATGAGTAGGCGATGAAATGCTGGCTTGTGACAGTTTCTGTCAATATCTTTTTGATGCTATTGAGGATAATTTTCATGCTATCTCAAAAAAATGTCCTCGGATCACTGAAAGTGAATGCATAGTCAAGGTCCTTTGAGATTTAAGTTGTAAAAAAATAAGCAAAGAAAAAAAAAAATATGTAAAAGAACATGCCAAATCCACTTGTTCCCCTAAGTAATAGCAAGGCTTTCTAGTTATCCTGGAATACCTCACTTTCTGAACCTGCAACAAATCACAATTTACCTCTCACAAATGTACATATGCACATTGTTCACAAACCTCCTCATACACACAGACAAGCAAGACCGTGTCCAATTTTCCTCCAAATCCTCCACGCTGTCTTCTCCAAAACCAGTGGAACTGAAGGCTTAGATAAGTCTAGATAAAAAGATATCCAGCGCTGGGTTTCATTAGTTTGCAACGTCAGGGTAAAAACTCGAGCTCATTTATGCACAAAACAAGAAATATTCCCTGGGTGAGTCAGTGGGGGGCCAGTGTAGCTCTCTCTTCCTGGGACCGCTTTAGTCAGAGTCATTTTTACACACACAGCTACACTCCTCATGGTGCTCCAGGGGGACATCCGTTAGAGTCTTTTGGAGTCCCCGACTCCCTGCCCTGTGTTTCAGCATCAGAACCTACACAAAAACAGACAAACATAGATACAGCAATAAACAAACAGACAAAATTATTCATGCACTTAAACGTAAAATCTTTACCATTTACACCCAATGGGTCTCATTTACCAACCATGTCCAAATCATGATTTACCTGGCACCTGACGCACAGCACGAGGATTCAACTTCTTTGATTGACCCTTGCGAGGCCTGTTCCATCCAAATGGAACCAGTTTTGGAAAACCTCTGTATGACCCTGGCCTGTACTGTAACTCAGTTTCAGAGTCTTCTTACATCCTAAGTCAACTTTGTGGAGAGCAACCATTCTAATTATCAAATCCTTAGAGTTCTTTACCATAAGGTGCCATGTTGAACATCCAGTGGCCAGTATGAGACAATTGTACTCAAAAGCACACATTCTAACTGCTCTATTACAAGATAACAATAAGTGTGGTTCTGTCAAGCAGACAAAAAGATGAACATGATGAATAGGACATATGGCTTTGAATGGTTAAACGATGTACAGCCATCGTCACTTAGGGTGTACTCACTTTTGTTGCCAGCTATTTTGACAATAATGGTTGTATGTCGAGTGATTTTCAAAGGACATTAAATACAAGCAGCACATTGACTACTCTAAAATATATCCAAGTTTCATTTCTATAGTATTGTCCCTTGAGTAGATATACTAAAATGTTTGCTGGAATGTGAGCGGTGTACTCATTTTTGTGAGATACTGTATATATATATATATAAATTTAAATAAGTATATGTACTACGTGTAGTGTATACGTAGTACATATATATATACACACGTGTATACATGTATATGTATATGTACTATGTTCCAGCCTCCCATGACTATTAAGGACAAGCAGTTTTGAGAACAGATAGATTATATTATTAATTGTTAGAAACAATAAATTAAGTAAGTGGCCCTTTAATTAATTAGTATTACACCTCATTTGGGTTAGAGTTGCAGATCACATGCTGCCAAGACCTATATAAAGAGGTTTGATTTGGTAGTATATTATGATACTGTTTAATTGTTGGACATGCACTCATCATATTCTGAAAACATCATCACAATGACTTTAAGATATAAATAGCAGAAATGTGACGTGAGATGCATAGTTTTTATTCATATAAGAAGTTATAAGTAAAATAAATCTTAAACGTGAATGTAGAGTGTAATGGAAGGCCTTTTGTTCTTTGCTATACCTCATGATATTTTTTGACCACCTTGGTAGGTGAGCACTGGCAATCATAGCAGTTCTGAGAGCAGCATGCGCAGTTCCCTCCACAGCGCTTCACCAGCAGGCAGCTGGGCCAGAAGATGGCATCAGTCCTTTTCAGCTCCTCACGCAATGAGACAGAAAAGTTCCGTGGAGTGCAACTGTAAAGTCGAACCTCCTCACGAAGCAGGTTCAGGTCCACCATTCCTACGCAAACAACAGGTAAAAAATAATAGGCTAATAATAATTGTTCAAATGTTTCAATTGACTGAGTACTTCCAAATACAGGATATTTACCCCTGGATTTCTTTTGATGGAAGAACGATTTGCCCACCACCTGCCAGTTAGGCTTGTAGAGGTCCTCCAAGTCTACCTGCCAGCGATCTGGCTCCAGGTATTTCATCACCTCCTCCATTGTGCTGAAGCCAGCTACAGCTTCCCTCAGAACATCCACACTCTGCATCCATGCAGGCATCACTGCAGGGGTCTCGGGCTCTGACTTCCTCTGAACACACATACAAACAAGAAATCAGTGGTATGGCAGCCACTCCACAGGGAAGTTTTCGTTTTTAACAGCTGATTTTAAAAGTGTTCTGCAGAGGTCTGGTTTATTTTTAGAATTGTTTAATGCTTTAATTTCACATGCTTAGCTATGATGTGAGAAGAAACAAAGCAAAACCAAGGAAAATGACTTAAGAGTAGATTGAGGTGTGCATAATCTCTAATCAAGGAGTAACTGAAAATTACATACTATTGTATTGTGAATAGAATGCAGAAAATGCTAGTTGTGAAAATGGCCTTTGTAAGATAAGGGAATTGAAATCTTCAGTTTCTTTCATATAGCTCGGACAGCAAGAATATTGAAATTAAGATATGAAAATAAATGAGCTTTTGTATTACCAAATTATCAGTTAAAGGGTCATGAAACCCCCCTCTTTCAGCTCAAGTCTAGTTCACAATCTTTTTGAAAAATACAACTTAAATGGGCGTGGATAGTTGTGAGAAGAAGGGAGGGGAGTGGGTGTGGTATGGCCATCAATCTCATCGCCAATGTCCCATGCATATCGACTGTCACCAAAAAGCAGTGGCATAACGTGAGGAAATGCTAGATTTTTTTTATATAGCTGGCAAAGTTAAAGTTTTATGAAATACACTGACACTTTATTATTGTCCTTTCAAAAGTAACTGGTGCATATTAGCCAACAGAAATCATAATTATATTTAAAACATATGAATGTAGGCTACATGTATAATTATAATGTCATTATTAAATATATAGTGGTTTATATAGACACTATAAATGCATTAAAAAATGATTAATTTCCGCTTTAAAAAAAACGTTCCGTGCAACAGTACGAGCCCCCTGAACCGCCATAATAAAGATGGCTCTGGGAAGGTGGACGACTTTTCATTTTAGACACACACACACACACACACACCTCTGAAGGGATAGAAAAGTCCTTGGGACTTGGCACTGCATCACTCGGAAGAAGCAACTTGGATGATTTGTCAACAAGGCAAAGTCCACTCTCCACTTCTCGCAGAAAAAATGTTTGCGGCACACACTACAATTTAAATGTGTCCATGGTTGATGGCAAACCAACCATCCAGAGCCAGAGTTTAGCCCTGGCAGCATCGGGGGGGAAAGATATTTAACCCACTTGGACTTTTGCACCACAAAAACATGCCTCTCCCATCTACTATTTGATATCATAGTTTGACATGTCTGTCAGAAAGATCCACGTGGTGTCATGAATAATTAAGAGACAATGTCTTCTCATAGGATATGAAAACCCCAGCTCATTAATAATTATGAAACACCGATGAGTCATCAAAGCACTCACAGTGCATGGCTACATCACAGCCGGTGACATGGACACAATGAAGATTTTGAAGAAAAAAGCAGAAAAAAAACTTGAATTTAACCATTTTAACTGTACTATTAAATCTAACAAATGCTAATATGGTCTTCAGTGGTGTTCAACAGACATACCTCTGTTAAAATCTCAGAAAATTTGGTTTGGGGTTTCATGACCCTTTAATAAGAGAATGCATGGTTTTGCGAGTTAACGATTGACATTGGCTTATCTACAGGATCAATTAACCCGTCCACCCTGTTTGAACTCGAACACACAATTAAAGAAGCAACGCTAATACCGATGGTGTTGGGCAACCTACAGGAAGCCACATTTCTGCACTCAGTTCAACTCTGCTCCACTGCCTGAGGCATCCGTGGCATCTGTCAGCATGTCCTTTTTCCAGAAGCTTAATTCAGGAAAACTAACATAATCCCCCTGTGAGTGACACGTCCAATGCCGCACTCTAAACCCAGGTAAAAAGTGAGGAGTGAGTTGGCATGGTTACCATTGTGTAAAAGGACAAGGTGTCAATGGAAGGCCTGAGATTTCTACAATGATAAAAATTGCATTGATGCCACGAACAAAGTGTAATTAAGGTCACCAAGACAGACTGATTGAGAGCATCTGGGGCAAGCACTGGAAAAAATGTCTGTCAGTACAAGAATACTGTATGTGGGCATTATGACAAGGAATGAAAAACCTTCTTTAGTACTTAGTTTAATGTGACATATTTACTATATACCCAAACAATACTTATAAACCCACATGAATGTGAGGAGTAAAAGAATAGGTTTCTTCGAAATAAAACAAATACAACACGTTGTTTTATTGCCTTGTCATCATGCAAAAACAAACAGTTTAGTCCGATTTACATTAGTATGACCCTAATGAGCCAGTTATTTTATTGTCCTTGGACTCAAGAACTCCCAAGTGACTTGTTTGTTTCATTATAATAGTGAATTAACATCTGACTTAATGAACCGCAAGTAACCATTACTTTCACTTGCGTCTGATGTGAACTAAATTGTGTTGTGTACTTTAATATAGGCCTACCTTTAGTCATAATTCACTAAAGATGTAAATTAACTGCTCTTGAACACCAGCAATAAATTATTTTAAAAAATGTGCAGTTACAATGACCTGCTAAAAACACGGACCATCGCCTAACTGGAAGCCAGTTTTCAGCATTGAAGGACAGCTGAATGTAAAGGTCTCAAAAGCAGTTCCCAATGACCTCTTCATTCAGCTGTCCTTCCATGCTGAAAACTGACTTCCAGTTTTGGCGCTGGTCAGTAGTGGGGAATGGAAACCATTAACAGCTTGTGAATGTAAGGCAATCTTTCAATCTGTCAATTAAAGATCCTCTGAGCCTTGGTCTTTAAAGCCACAGCCAAACGTCCCTTCTGGATAAAACCACACTTGTGCAACTTTGCTAACAAGACTAGACATTTAGGACACTTTCAGACATAAAGCACGGGATCATATATTGAAATGTAACATATTAAAAAAAAAAAGCATAAATCAGAGTCACATTTAAGGCACCTTTCCTCTTATATATCCCTCTTTTATATCATATTATTTTACAACAGATGCATTGATTTTAAGTTAAAATATTATCTGAAAAATAATGGCCTCATTTATGTTCTGCAGCTTGACAACAAGATGTTTCAAATTGCTTGCAGGTTGTAGGGTTCTGTTAGACTACAAGGAAAATGGCTTAACAGATGGACATGAGTGCCCAGACTCTCATGTCTGCCAGTAGCCCGTCAGAACACACATGAGAGCAGTCGGTTCTGTAGAAAACCAAATAAAAGTGCAGAGGTCTCTCAAAAATGTGGGTGATTCACTGTGGACATTTTTGGGTGAAGGCCATGCTTGGTGGCATGCCAATCATACACAGTGGTAACAAGAAGAGAATATAAATTTCCACATATCTAACTCTAAATTTTGAATAGGTATTGTATTTGAAATTATACACCTTATGCAATTCAATAATACTTGTGGTTGTCCTGAACAAATGCTGCTGAGAGGAAGGTCTGGCCAACAAAACCACAATCTACAATTACTTTAAAAATAAGTGTCAAATACAAATCTTCTTAAAAGCTTTACAAAGTACAAGTCCATATGGTATTCACACTGCATGTCAACCTTTTGAAGAGAAGCTGTTGCCAATTTAAAATGGTTTACAAAAAAAAGTTTTTGCCTATTCAAACCTGTCACTCTGCTTGGTAAGTGATGCAGCATGGTATGAACAATATATAATCGGCCACCTTATATCATCTTCTTGTACATCTAGTCAGAACACAGCAAGGGAGTGGAGAGTTCACAATAACAGCTTGTGATGCCATCCGCTGAGGAAATCGTTTTCTATGGTGAAGAACTTTTATGTCAGACTTGTTCAGGCATTGCAAAGTTAATGGTCTGAAGAAGAAAGATTCTGATGAATTGGAGTTCAGTGTGGCTTTATAAAGGCACAGAGCCAATGCCTTGGCCGTTTTTTTTTTTTTCTGCAGATCTCCTGCACCCCCTGCAGTACCTGCTTGCCCCCCTTTGGCGGGCACATTGAGAACCTCTGCTCTGCTCTAGGCTAGTGGAAAGTTTCAGAGGAACTTAATTTAAATTATTTTATAATGTTTCCTGAGGTGCACATATGTTAGAATGATTTTTGCATAAAAATGGTAATTAATTAGAAATAAAAGCCATTTTCAACCCTGACTTCAGCCCTCTGATTTGAACTCCCTGTTGAAAGTGGTGTGTCTGCTGTGAGACTTCAATGTAAACGCCCACTGCTGATTGGCTAGCATCTTGCATATGAAATGAGTATTACACATATAACTCTCGAAAACTGTCAAGATTAACAAATTATGAAAAGTGTTGATTATAGCATTGTACTTAGATCTAAAAGGTTGCAGCGATGAGTAGCCAATGACAGACAGTCTGTTCAGCGCAAGATACCTGCACTTTTACAAATGCTGTCATCATAACTAATGGTTTAAAAATGAGATAAACAGCATGTGTAGACGTCATTGATTATAACAGTAACAATTAAAGTTGCTCTAAGCGACTTCTTGTTGACGTTTAAAGTATTTTCAAACAAAACGGAGGCTAGATAGACCCTCCCTCCTCCTCATCTGCACTGACTCCCCAAACCCCACCCCCAGGGCCTTCTTGTCAGTTATTGGCTGGAACAGTTTGTAATGTTTCGTGGAACGGGTTGCCACAGTTTGTTTTTGTTGCCATTTGTGGAGCCTGGGTTGTCTGCATAGACCACATTTTTTTTACAGTGTGTTTAGGGGACAGGCAGCTAGCGGATAGTGAGGAGATGTTTTGCTGTATGTGACAAAAAATGTTTGGGCTTAAAAAACGTGTGATGTCGATCGCTTAGAGCACCTTTAACATTGTTACTTGCATGTTGTGCCATTCCTGTTTAGCCCATTACTGTTTGCAAAGCCTGTGCCAAAATGCCACTGATTTATCAAAGAATCCACAGTGAAACGTCCTGAACAAACTAATAAGGCACTAAGATATTCACATTGCTGAAAATAAGCACTTTCCTAACATTAGGACCCTTTAGAAGGTAATGTTATTTTAGTAGAGTGATCCTGGATTTCTTTTATCTTCACATCCCACTAACAACCTAGTTCCTGACTCTCGTGAGAATCAAAAAACATTTTTTATTTCCAGAGCTGGGTGCTGTTTTAATGACCTCTTACCTCAAACCCTTACCAGTTCCCAAAATCTCTACCTGAGAATCGCAGCTGGGGCTTATTTTCCCCCTTCTCTTGGTGGAAGTGGTGAAGGGGAGTTATTGCTTGTTTAAACAAAAAGTGCAGAGCTGCCCCCGAGATCCCAAGTTTCCAGTAGCTGAGGTTGACCACAGAGAAACAGAATTCGGCTGTTCCAACATGGCAGCCGGTTGCCACGGTGTACAAAGCCAAAAGCCAGCCAGCTACAGTAGGCCACTCATTTCCCTAAATTGTGTCATAAATGGGACTAAATGAAGAATTTTAAAGCAGCATATCTGAAGTAAACATTATCTAGCTAAGCATCAAGGGACAGCAAAATAAATAACTAAAAAACTGAGTTATAAACACCAACACCATATAACAACACCATTAAGTGTCTTATGAGAAGTGCACTGGATTTGTGAGGTGAAGCAAATTAACACTTCCACAATGTATAGTGTTGCTCAACAGACTTTGCAGATGTTGTTTATGCTCAAACAGCAACATCACACACTAACTAAAGTTAGAAAAGTGAAATCATGGTGATCCACCCCTTTAAGGCATGCTACCAGAGAGAAGCTGACATTAACAGCACTGAAGATAAATAACTAAAGGCTCTTTTAAGCATTTAGGAGCTAGAAAAGGAGTTTCATGAAATTGTAATTACCTGTCATTTGACAATGTATCACAAGACACATGCTCACAAAATTGTCATGTTGAAATGGCAATATTTATAGGACTGCCAAACAAAGTTTCATTAAAGTGAATGTGACTTATTTTTGGTTTGTCGAAAATCTTCTGCCACACACTTTCAGAAATTTTATGAGAACACAACATTTCAAACTCTTTGATGCACACAGATAGACAATGCTCAATATACAACAACTGTTCACAAGGCTCCTAAATACAAATGTTTGGTGAGCAAGAAAACAAAAACTGCGCACACTGCGAGTCAGGGCTGAAGGAGTCAGTGTTGGAATTGTAGGTTCCAGCTTGACATCCTCCTCCACAAACACTATAAATAAACCTTGATTCAGCCACACCTTCTCTGATGCGAGCTCTGTGTCCAGAAACCAGCCATAACACACCACCTTCTCTGCAATAATAGAGCATTGCTAAAAGAAAAACACCACCTATAAAGAGAGAATATACTCATTTACACAACGTTTTACATACAAACATACCTAATCTTATATCTGAAAGCCAAAAATGAAAATGTAATATAGGAGGAAACCCCCTAAAAATAGCGAAACTAAAAGTACAATTTTTCACCATGCCATTTTTCAGGAGATCTCCTTAAAGCCACACCATTACACAACCTCTATAGGACATCAGCACTGAAGCCAGACACTAAATTACAATTATACTACAGAGAAGGCTGGAAAACAGGCCCTTAATCACTGTCCATAAAATACTAATGCAAAAAGAGTAAGGCATAAAGTTTTCAAAAGCGCAAAAAATCCATCCATCCATCCATCCATCCATCCATCCATCTTCTTCTGTCGGGGACACTGAGGCATTCCCGGGCCAGCCGGGAGACATAGTCCCTCCAGCATGTCCTAGGTCTTCCCCGGGGTCTCCTCCCAGGGGGACTTGCCCGGAACACCTTCCCGGGAAGGCGTCCAGGAGCCATCCGGAAGAGATGCCCAAGCCACCTCAGCAGCTCTACTCTGAGCTCCTTCCGAGTGCTCGAGCTTCTCACCCTATCTCTAAGGGATCACCCAGCCACCCTACAGAGAAAGGGTGAAGCAGCTGCACCGATCCGTCTGTCAATCTCCCGTTCCATCTGGCAGCCCTGCCGAAGTCCAACATGCACCGGAAGAAGTCTGACTTACTGGCAGCAATGCGAACCAAGCTCCTGATTTGGTCTTACAGGAAACCGGACAGCTCTCAGCAAAGGACCCCGGACCCCAAAATCCCGGAGCACCCTCCACAGGCCGCCACGAGGGACACAGTCGAATGCCTTCTCCAAAGCCACAAAGCACATGTGGAATGGTTGGACAAACTCCCATGAAACCTTTAGCACCCTGTAGAGGGTATAGAGCTGGTCCAGTGTTCCACGGCCTGGACGAAAACCGCACTGTTTCTCCTGAATCTGAGGTTCCACTATCGGCCGTATTGTCCTCTCCAGTACCCTGGCATAGACCTTCCCAGGTTGGCTGAGAAGTGTGATCCCCCTGTGGTTGGAATACACCCTCCGGTCCCAATTCTTAAAAAGTCTCAGTCAACTCAGTCAATGTGGGGATTAAGCATTAAGTTATATTGACATGATACATCTTGTTCCTTCATGTCACATGGCAAAATAATAACTAAAATTAGTTACTAATAATGTGTGATATGAATTACATTTACACTGCCATTCAAACCTTTAGCATCAGAAAGATTTTTAAATCTCTTATGCTCACCACGGGTGGATTTATTTAACTGGGAAATACAGTAAAAAAAAACAAACAATAAAATAATAGTTACGTTTAAATATATTTTCTGTTACTCCAGGCTGATTTACTGCTCAATAAACATTTCTTCTTATTCAGTTCAATAATCATTCGGCTCTCAAAACAGCAGAAAAGCAGGTCCGTTCTGAAAAAGACTTGCATATGCGCATCAGCACTTTGAGTTCAGAAGAAAATGGCATATGGAAGTGACATATGCCTTTTTCTTTGCCTTCTAATCAACCACAGCCGCATTTGTCCTGTGTAATTTTGGTGCCATATCTTACCACTATCAACACTACAATAATTACATTTCAGCAGAATAGATGCATCCATTATCTACCAAAAGGATATAAAGAACACCTTTGTTCACTGGAATACAATGAGAGCAAATTTCGCGCAACGTAGAAAAGTGTTCAGACATGCTCTGAAGGCTCAGTAAACAAATGCAAGGGAAAGTGGAGTCATAAAACTTTGACAGGCATCACACATCAAAGCCAAGCATGTCTATTAAATCATTTCAGGGGAATAATCCTTTTCAAATGTGCCGTGTGACGCCTGTCAGGGTGTAAATTAAAGGGAGGAAACTGAACCACGGCCAAGGTGGAAAACACCGTAGCACGCCCCGCTGTGGTTTTCACCACCACATAAAGTGAAACATTGAGGAGAAGGTCTCTGAGGTAGGAATACGATTAGAACTTGAAATTTCCTACTTAGTAACTGCCATCTAAGGTTGCCAGGTCATTCCAGAGGAAGCGGATGGTGATGCATTCAATAAAATGTTTGGTCCCAGATTTTTTCAAGTACATCTCTCTTCAATTATTTTATTTCTATCAAACAAACCTCACTGTATTTCTCATAAACAACTAATTACTTTTGCAGACTGTGTATTTAAGTCAATCAGGTGTACAGATAATTAGGGCCATTAGGGATTAACAATGCCAGCCATTTCAATAAATGTTGCTTAAGCATTACACAAAGAACAACAAGGTGACTGAGTCCTTACCTGTTGAAGCAAAGTGTAACGGATGCAGAATCCCGGTTCTGAGGGAAAGTATTCATCAGAGAAGAAGCGGATCAGGAACTGGTTCCCCTTGGATATCTGGGGCCCTGGAACCATCTGTGAGCCACACCAACGACCCAACACTATCCCTCCAACAGGCTCCTCCACCTCCACATAGTCATACCTACAACGGCAAACACACCGATTTACTACAGAGATTAATGAATCACTAGCATTAGGGTCCTGTTTACGCCCGGTATTAACATCCATCTGAGTTATTTTAGTATAATTGAGATAATGATCCGTTTTCAGATACTGTTTTTATTATTTTAACCTTTTTTACATTTTAATATTAAATCAAGTTTTTGTAATTTTGTTGTTTTTGTCATTCGTTTTTTACATTTATGGGTAGTAATGAATTTGTATTTCAGACTTAATTTAGTACATCAATAAATCCAGCACCATGTCAATCCTATTGGCCACCAGGCAGCTTCTGTAATGTGCCTGAAAGCGGGGAAACAGCTAGCAAGATGATTTGAGGGGAGGTTGACACTGCTTTGGTCACAACGATAAAGTTAATTCATCATTGTCCATTATCATCGAGTGTGAGGGAAGGCTATGCGACATCTAAAATGTAGGTCTAATGCTTTGAAGGCCTACACAGGGAACTATGCCAATTAAGCCATTTACAGACACTATTACACAGGCATTTAAACAAAGGTAACGAGTAAAGATGGGAAAAGTAAAGGGGAAAAACAGAAAGAGCATACTGAGAGAAAAAATTGAGCTAATAAGCTTGTGAGAAAGTGAAGAGTGAATAAGATTAAATGAGGACTACAGACATGTAAGCTCATAAATTATATTTATCTCTATTTGATCTCAAGCTAATATGCTAACGGATTAGGCTTTTCATAAACTACAATAGCTGTGACCTAGAAATCTATTCTCACAAGCATTCAATGAACTGAATAAGCTATAAACCGAAGCATGGCTAAATGTATTATCTCAATCACCCAGATGGCACTGCAGTCCACAGAGAACATGAGAGTTAAATCTATCTGTTATTACGATGTCTAAAAACATTGGATTCTGGGATTGCACGGCTATCCAAAAATCGCAACAAAGCAACTGAATGATTGTTTTGCATCTTCTTCGGGGGAAATCACACCTAATCATGTGATGAAAAAAGAAGAAAAAATACTCCTAAAATGGTACAGATTTGACTGGTAATACAGTAACTTTGTTATGTACTGTAACTCTATACAAAAGTACCCACACAGCAAATTCACATTGACACATGGGGAAACTCTAAGAAGGAAAGTCTAAGAAAGAAGAGCACCTGCTGAAATAATTGCATCATTAATTAAAACTGTCTGTTAACTATTTTAGCACACTGTTCACTAATGGAATTATGTTAATGATGCAAAGATGTTCGCAAAATTGTTGTTTTCTCAATATGACTACAATTTACAGAAAGGCAAACTTACAAATTGGACACCAAGCTACATATTCACAGACAGGCTCATGCAAGTTTGTATAGTGAAAAAAAAAATGTATTGCATACAATCTACCTCTCTCTATAATTTATACTCACACACCTGGTTGGATTGTGCAAATTCCAAAGCAGTGTAACTTACTGTAAGTGATTTCACCCCTAATGTCTCTCATGGCCCTCTTTTGGGCTCTAAATTACAGTCTTTTGATGCAACTTGGCCTGAACACAGTGGCCTGAGCATTTTTTTTTAATAAAAGAAAGAAGAAACAGCAGCATTTGTATTATCCCTGCCTGCATGACCTCAATGCTCCAGCAGTGTTCAATAAAGGCTGGTTTCAGTCGCCGGCTTGCAGCAGCCAAAGCCTAGTAGTAATAATTTGATTGGACAGAAATACTTAACCAATTGTCCATGTCCCAGCATAACTGTTTGGCTTTCTGGAGTCATTGTTTCACCTCTCCCCAGCCTGACACTAATGATTCAAACCACATTCATTAAAAACACCACAGGTCATCATGCATTGCACACACACACAAAAAAACAAAACAAAACAAAAAAAAAAACACTTGTTAAATGAACGTTGAACACCTGAATTTCTGACACACAATCGGATACTTATATAAATATACATTACAATAAATCCAACAAACAAGTGTCCATACATCAAGCATTAACTTCTGAATATAACATACTATCAACATTTTTCTATGCCCATGATTCTTTTCTACCTCAAAAGGACCATAAAGCAGAGGGGTTTGTCTCGTTCCCAATGACAATTTGGGCAGATGGCTCATCAATAATGTAATGTGATTCACTATTACCAGGTTTACATGCATACATTTACTCCACTGAAGCTCAAGTAGGACAGAAGCATGAAAGAGCAGCAGGTATCTTTTAGAAAATATGGCTGGCATGACATCAGAAAACAAGTACTGGGTGTTTCAAGTCATTTTTAACACTGGAATGTTGAAACTGAGTGCTTAAAAAACAAGGCACAATGAGGTTTCGGTTAATAAATCAAGGTAAAAAGAGTAAGTAATCGCATTAAAGGTGCCATATGTAAAAATTGTGGTTAAAATATCCCAAAAATGAGCTACACGCATCAAAAGAATGAGAGAAAATTAAGGTTGATAAAGTCATTAAAAAAAATGACAAGTTATTGTGCTACAGAGATATTAACCTGAAATGGCGTGCTAAATTACTAGCCCTGGCCCGGCAGGTGTCATAATACCAGTTTCGTTCATGGGAGGCGGTATGCAGGCAACATAACCACCAGCCAATCTGCAATACACAAATAACTCGCACGGCTTGTTAGTGTCATAGATGTGCTTGAACCTGATGTCAATCGTGTGGAAAGTACAGCCCACAACTACATTTGAGTTCAGGGAAGAGTTTAAAAAATGATTGGTCGATATTATGCCTGAGGAATACATTTTGGTAAGTTGTAGCATACTGTATCTTTCAACAGTGTTCGTGTTCTTTTTCGTGTTCTTTTATGTGCGAGGGAGAGCGAGCAAGACAGCGCTCGCTGGTGTTGTTTGAAGACGTGAGAGTGTGCATGCGTGGCCGCAGCACAACTCACTTTCTTGAGGTATAATGCCCCTATCTGGTATGGAATCTGAATTACGATTTGATTTTTTTTTTGACACATGGCACCTTTAAGGAATTTGTGTTATAGATTATTGTGAAAGATATTATTAAAGATACACTATGTTCAAAAGTTTGGGGTCGGTAAGGCTGTTTTTGAAAGTCTTATGCGCTTAGGTTGCATTTATTTGATCAAATATACAGTACAGTAACATTGCTAAATATTACAGTGTAAAATAACTTTCTTCTTTTATACATTTTCTGTTTTATTGAGTACAATTAATTTGATCCTGTTAAAGGTAAAGCTGAATTTTCAGTATCATTACTCCAGTCTTCAGTGTTACATGATCCTCCAGAAATCATTCTAATATGCTGATTTGAAACATTTCTGATTATCATCAAAGGTTGAAAATTTGTGGAAACAAATTTTGTCATGTTTCTTACAGGAATCGATCAACATAAACCTCAATGACAAATATTCATGTACATTAAAAAGGGTACTGTTGATCACAATTCAAATTCCTAATTGTTGCGTTTTTTTTTTTTTTTTTTTTTGTGTGTGTGTCCTTTCAACACACTTCAGCTTTTCATAGAAGACAGAACCAACATTGTAAAATTTCCTAAGCAGTACAGAAAATTTGGCCCAGTTTTCTTATCGGTCTGAACAAACACACAGAATGATGAGAGCTGTCTGTAGTGGCCTGTCGGCTCTGGGCTGGGCTTTGCTGGAGGCAGCGTGATAGGATTCAGCATGCAGCTTTATTACAGTTTATTCCAGCCCAGTTGCTTTGATTCGATCCAAACAGAAGGGGCTTTTTTATTCATTAACTGGCATTAGATCATCATACCAATGTGTATTAATGCCTTTAAAGTATTTATAACAGCCATATATTGAAAAGCAGAAAAGGAGGACTGCAATGACATTGCATGGTGAATACAGTATGTGTGTGTGTGGGTGGGGGGAGTGTGGGATAGTGCCTTTGGTGATTATGTATGTGAAAGTTGTGAACGAGTGCATGTGTGTTCAGTAATGTCTTTAATAATTTATTGCTGGTGAAATAATACAGACCAGGTCACTACATTTCTGGTAGGTCGGTAAGTAAAACATATGCATGAACACAGATGACAAACACAAACACAAACTCTTTCCAGGTCAAATACATGGCGACTCATGTCAAAAATCCAACTCCAACCCTACACAATCCTCAAGGCCACAGCTACTGGTTTAAACAAAGGACAAGCAGGCACTAATTAATAGCATCAATTTGGACGACTAGGAAAGGGATCTGTTATGTTCACATATCGGTACGATATGTTTATGAGCAGGGAATAAATCATATTTATAATGTAAAATCAATATGAAAAAAAAAATCTATGGATACAGTTTACGTCATACACATTCCTGGTCTTATTGCTAGCCTTCTTAATCCATATAAAATAACATTGCTTTCCTGCTGACATCTCACTTAATCCAAGAGTAGCATTCCATAATACACAATTTTACACTGACGTTTTACCATCCAACAAATTCCCAATGGATAAAGCACATTCCTTCACATTGAATAGAAAAAAAATGTCACATTAGGAAAGTAAAATGGGTTCCGAATGGCAGTTTGTTGAATTTATATAAGGTATAAGACTAAAATCTTATTGATCTATTGAAGATGACCTGATTTTAAGTCTTATTGATCTTATGAGACTTTTAAAAAAGAAAAAAAAAGGGTCCATTAACCGAAACAGTGTTAATGTGCCGTTAACAAGACACTCAGATATATACACTGCTGGCAAGACTCCAGAGTTCCCTTTTGAATGGGAACTCGCACTGTCTAAGGACGCTAATGGGGAATGTCCCCATTTTTTTCTTGTCTTCCAGAGCTGTTTGCTTTGTGACGTGTCTAAGGCAGTAATGGCAGCTAAAGCTTTCAGGAACTTTGTACATATGTGTCAGCTCTATCTGATACCTGATGATACACACGATCTGTGCATTGCTCAGTCCTCAAGGGGACTGCATGCCAGCGAGAGCTGCAAGAGTTTCACTATGAAAAAACTCTACTCTCATTGTCCCTTTTTTCAAGGGAATTGGGATAATCATCTGTGCCCCGTGGATCAGGACCTGCTGCAAATAAGACGAATAGGAGACTGAGATCATGGGGCTCCCAGATGGAGCTTGAGAAAGGTAGGACTATTTCTCATTCTTTAGTGCCCTTCTCAGGGAAACAAGCTTACATTCATAACCAAAGACAGTTTGCTGATAAGCATGTATGAAAACACATTATCTATTTGATTATTAACAATAATTAAACATACTGATTTACTTGTTAAGTACATTAGCACGGTCACAAATCACTTCATATGAGACTTGCAGACAACAAAGAACCTTTCACAGGTTGCGTCCACAAGTCAAGAGGATATGAAGACAGAATATGCTAGAAAAAACACATTATTGTTATGTTTTATCAATAACTGGCAGAGGCCTATAAACATTTTTTTCCACATGAAACCACCAGCTATGGGAAGGTCATCATCAAGATTCTGGGAAGTAAAAATGCACAGATGTGCACGTCTACAATCGATTGCACCATAAAGCAAAACAGAGGCATGGACAGAGGCCTGGAAGGAAGGAAGGAAAGCTAGCCTATAATTGAAAGGGTCTTTAATGTGGATTGGCTAGCTGTGCTGTGTTTGAGTGTACGTCTGGTTTAGTATGCGCCTCCAGAATTTCAAACAGATGCTATGGAGTTACATAGGAGACTTGGAACTAAATATGCACAAAGCAGAAAGGCCTGTTCTTTATGTCACCGTATCAGTCATGGAGAAAATAAATATATAACAGAACATAATCACTTTAGGGGTGGGCTTTTCATTATTCATCAGGCTTCTTGCAGCACAGCCAATCTCCCAAATGGCCTCCTTTCGACTCTAAATCTTAACAAATGGACGTGGTCACAACAAGCACATACATCTCCACTGTAATCCCCCCTCCCACCCCACACACACTTATACTGCTTCATTGTATATGGGTGCTTTATCTTCCATCTGACCCTGTCAAGAGAGTGCAATGGATGCCTGATGCTGCTTGTTTAGTAGCGCTGATCTGTCGCATGAAAGGAAACACTCAGGGAATTTTTCAAGCTCTCAAATCTTCTAAATCACCACCTCCCTAGAGTTTCGGTCTAGCCTTGATGCTATATTGATACCCCCCCTGTTTAAATCAACTGCCAGCTTTGGCTTGTCCTAGATAGTCACAGCCCCAAAGAATTAAAAAAAAATCAGTTTCATTTGTCAGGTACCACAGAAAATATTTTGTAAACTTAAATGTAAGTGCTAAATCCATAAGAGTCATAATGATAAAAAAAAAATCACAAATTAAAACAATACTTTTATTTTTTTTTTCCAAATGAACACCCACCTTCATTAATAGACAATATTGCTCTAGACTATAGGTCATTATGTTCAAAGATATGGAAATGGATAAATATTTGATTTTGTAATGTCTAGTCTACTCAATGATTTACTAATTTTTAACAAAGTCTATAGTATTTTTTTTTTTATTTACTTTCCCCCCTTTTTCTTCTATGCTTTCTACATGTTAAGATAATGTTTTTGGCCCTGTTTACACAATGGGAAAACACAGATATTTCCCTGCGGTTTGGCCTCTCAATGACACGAAAACCCTGTTTTTATCACAGAAAACAATTATTTCTGAAAAACTCCGGCCAAAGTGGAGATTACTGAAAACGCCGGTTATGTGTTGTCGCGTCAACTGGGAGAAACTTGTGAGGATTCAGATTGGCTTGCATGGCTTTATCCTTCTCCCTACACTGCCACCCATAGGTTTGGCATAGATACGATGGTGCTCGACGGCGTATTTATGCGGGTGTGTGCATGATGTTATTAATGAAAACAGAGAGGGGGAAAATATTAGTTTCTCTAAATACCCGGCTTTGTGTAAACGTGGCCTTTCTCTAATTGTCCATGTGAGGTCTAGCAAGTGACCAAAGAGTCAGAGTCTCTTACTTGCAAATGCCGTCTTCGGCGTCCTCCAGGCCAAAGCGTGGATCAAAGGTCAGCTGGATCCTGGAACTTTCTGTGACTGCCACCAGCCGCCACACTATAACTGTATCCCGGGGATACGTGTTGGGGAATTCAGGACTTTGAATAATTCCATCCCCGGTAACACTGAGGACCTTCTCGTGTCGAGACTCATGCACTCCTTCAGAAAAGAAAAGAAAGGTTTATTAGTACATTTTTGAACCTGCATAACTCACCAGAGTGTAGAAATATTATGTCACAGTCATTTGTGAATAGTTCTTATTCCAGTGATAGTTCTATAGTCCAAATTAACATCAAACTGGATTTAGCTTCTAATGCATCACAAATAATATGGATTATGCAGTGCACTGTGGGAATACTAAATAATTGATCACACAAAGCAAGATGAACCAAACTCTGTTTTTTTTTTTTATTGAGCATTGATTGACTGTAAACCTGATAATCACATTAAGGGGGTGATAAAAGAGAACCTATGGAAATGATCATGCAATATCAATACCATAAAACCAGTAGAATGATGTTCTACTATTTGCTAACACAGCATACGCTTAATGAACATCTGTGTATCAATTTTGCGCTTTGATGTTGCTTCCATAATAATTTTCAACTATAGATCAAGAAAATAACGATTAATCAGTAGCTATTAAATGTTATTTATAGTGACAAGACAGTTGGCAATGGCATTCCTAGTTGTGACAGTCAGATAAGAACTAAAGCTGGATTGAAAAACATTATTTGGCTGGTGGAAACTTGTGACGGCTACCAAGTTGTTCAGAAACAATCAATTGTAGTTCTTAGAGCTCCGACAGTTTAACAGTTTAGAGAAATGCAAGGTGAAGAAAAGTTTGAAGTACTTTTGAGCTCAGTGATTCTGATTCTGCAGGACAACAGAGGTATGCCAAAACGTCAGTGGTGTTTAAAGATCAAAAATGATTACACACCGATTAACTTGCTACTGTTATGACAAGATTTAGTTGTTCCTCCCTAGAGGAAAAAATAATTGCTTCTTTAATAAAGCACAAATAATGATAAACAAAAATCTTTACCTCTACCTTTGCCAGGGAATGAAAATGAGCTTGTAGAACTTCCAACATGCTTTCACTTGAAACATGATTCTTAACTCTTAATCCACATTTCACACTGTTACTCTGGGTTCCTAATTTATCCAATAGTCAAGATTCAATGTCACATAGCATTTGTAAACGCTGAGTTAATGTGCTTATTTACATATTAATGAGGTTAAATACATTAATTGGTTGATTGGAAGTACCAACATGCAACAAGCACACGATCGGTTCTAAAAACCACTTGCCCATCAGTGCAAATTCTCACTTGTTAAGTCTGGTCATTTGCTATAATTGTTCAATAATGATTTCCTTCAGACACAAACTCAAAAATTTGAGAATATACAAAAGAGAATAAGAAAACCACTGAAGTGTTTGATTGGTTTCACGTCAAAGTGTTTCACATTGTATAATCTTACCATTCAGCTTTCACATTCCAGGGTTAAAAGAAGTATGAATTACTGGCTAAGCTAGAGTAACTGTACCCAAGTTTTAAATGGACGTTAAAGCTAATATTTCTACATGTGCTGATGCACTTTTGCCAACATTTCACAACAGTTACATCACAGCAAAAATAACTAATAAAGAACCAGCCAGAAAATATTTGTTTCCAAATAGGTAGAAATTATTCTTATAGATGCTTGCTTCCCGTCCAATAAAGTGTTATTGAATTCTGAAAGTGGGTTGAAACATCTTATGCTGTTGTTGTACTATGTTCAGAAATGATGTTTGATGCAAACAGACAGCTGTTGAAATGCAAAACCAGTGCTGGTTTTACAGGCCTGTCACATTCAAAGCCCACCCAAGGGAAATGAACACAGCTTTTCTTTCACACTCCAATCCTCTAACACACACACACACCTCCATCAAGTTGTGTGGCAAAGCCAGTATCAATAGGTATCCTGATCCGTTACGGTGATGATACAAGATCTGTAATACTCTTTCCTGTCTTTCAGAATTAAGCAACAACAACAGAACTATTCTCCTTTAAAAGTAAGATAAAAAAACAGCATTTTTCTACGCTGTTTTTCCAGGTATCAATAAATAATGAATGAGAAACTATCAAATGCCATTGTTTCCTTTCAAGCAAGGGATAATTATCTTGTTAGCTCACTGGGGACACGTTGACTTTCACTGTATAAACAAAAATATTCATCACAAAATCTTTTGTATTTTAACAGAAGAAATAAAAGGTATACAGGTTTGGAAATGAGAGTCACTTTGGGTGTACTCACATTTTTTCGGACAATAATGGTTGTATGTTGACTTATTTTCAGAGTACATTAACTGCTATACAAGCAGTAAATTAACTACTCTAAAATAAAAGTCTAATTTCTATATTATTGTCCCTTGAGAAGATATACTAAAATGGAATGTAACATACTGTACGTATGTATTGGCAAATTACTTATTTATCCCTCCACAGTCTGGATGACAGGTCCCATCACAAGCAGCAGTTAATGCTGAATGATGTTTCAGGAGTCACTGGAAGAGTAATGACAGAACCAATGGGGTTTTGGAAAAGTTCTGGGGAACAGCTTTAACCCCGGAGGTGTGTCAGCAACCACAAGAGATAGAAATCAGATCACTCTGACATCCATTACTGAAGGAAGGAGCAGAACAGTGAGAGAGATAAAAAAGAATCTGTTTAGATCATCAAAATTCAATGTTTGACTAAGACTCTGTGTGACTTGTTTATAATAGGCAGGAGGAAAAATTTAGAGTAGAAGAAAGACAACAACTGATATAATGTCTCTCTGTAAACATGACAGGGGCTGCTTTGATGTCTCTTTCTCATGTTGTGATTAAATGCACTCTGGGGAGGAGATGTGAAAGACAATACACAAATCACTTTTATACAGACAAACTTTGTGCAAGTCCCAAAAAAAAAAAGAGAAAATCACCAAAGTACACCAAATTTGCGCTCAACAAGCAGAAACCTGGAATGCCCCGCAAACTATTGCCTCTAAGAATAGACCCCTTTGTCAATGTTAGGTAGGCAAAGCAAGATCGCTCATGCTCTCCGGAGTTGAGGAACATTTTGTGTGAAAGATATCCAAACAAAAGAGCCTGAGGCCCGTGGAACAGTGTTGAACACCTCAGATCTGTTTGCAACACAAGCCCAAACCCTTTATGGATTCAGTTATATAAACAGATCAGAGTTGGCTACAGCTGCCAAGGTCTTTGAAGTCTCTTTAAAACGAGAAAAGGCCTTTTCTCAGCATGTTGCAGCATTTGCCCAGCTGACTGACAGCTTCTTGTCAAGCTCTGTATTAATGTTTATAATTCTCGTAGGTTTCTGGTGTTAAGGCAGGCCTTCTATTGTTGAGGCATATGATTGTAAGCTGTTAGAAGTTATTGGAAGGTTCTGTTCTCAAAACGCTAATGCATGTAACAGGAGCAGATGTAGCTGGTCTCTTACTGGAAAAGACATGGATCATCAGTGTCATGGGCTTCAGTCAGCTCGGCATTATTCAGTTAAATTAAGAAAAGCAATCCAATTCAGAATAACAATTTATTTCCAAATAAATATTTCAATTTCAAAGTGGCAAACAGGATGCAGCATTTATTAAATATACATTAACATTTAACTTACCAAGTTATCGGCAAACAACTTTGTGGAGAATATGTGAGTGGCAAATTCATATCCAGAATATGACCTGATATAGACCTTATGCACCAGAGAAACGTGGGCGCCGTCATCTTTAGAAAATTGTCTTTGAACTTCCGGTTCTGTATA
>JAOTRC010000005.1:15223558-15234217 GCA_027497675.1 Cyprinella lutrensis
TTACTTATTGTAGAGTTAACAAAAGTTATCATGAGCATTGTAATGTTTATCATAAGCATTCTAAAGCAGATGTCTTATCAAATGTCGAACGGGAATTTTTTTTTAGGAGCAGTTCATTCATATCTATGCAAGATCGCTGCGAAAATAGAGACTGGCGGGGCTACATAAGGCAGGGCTACATAAGGTCTATACATGATCTAATTGTTTTGTTGGAAAATCCTCTATTGTGTGACTGCACTTAAATCCAACTCATAAAAACTCTGTCAATCCTATTCAAATAAAATTTCCTGAGGTGCGTGGTCAATTGCAGGGCCCATCTTCCCTCATTAAATGAATGGTAACACTTTATTTTATTTTATGGTGTCCATGATACAGTGTAATTACTTAGTAGACATTGTAATATGTAACAAAATGTAATTGACATGCAAGTTATGGAACAGCCTGTACAAACATATTGGAATTACACTCATGTATTAGGCAGCTACTGTTACACATGTAACAGGCCGCTACTGTTACGCCGAGTTGGTTACATACATGTTACTGATGTAATAAGTACTTAAATATATTATTAAGGTAAAAAAGCCTGCAGTTACACATGGTCATTTTGTACCTTCTAAATCAAAGTTGTACTTAAGGTATGTAGATGCACATGAAGTGCACTTATCCATCTGAATTAACCCTCTAGTTTACACCTCAAATACATGCAGTAGCTTCTTCTAATCTGAATTAGGTCTAACTCCCTCGTTCACAACATAAACGCATGCGGTATCTTCCTAATTACATTGCAATTACATAATATTACACAGGGATAAGCTTAAAGTGCATCAGGATTGTACTTAAGTGTACTTCATGTGTATAAGGTATGTAGATACAGTACACATGAAGTACACTTAAGTACAATCTTGATACACTATTTTAGAAGACACAAAATGACCATGTGTAACTACAGGCTTTTGTCAACATTAAGTACTTGTTACATTGACTAGTACAACTTTCACAACTTTGTACAACCCTGCTTTTTGTAAAATCAATTTCACTGAATTCTGCACCTCAAAACTACAATTGTGCGGTTTCAGTATATCACAATGAGACTACTGACCAAAGAATCATAAAAAGCCTGTTCTCCATTAAGATTTTCCATTAAAAAAACAGAAAGACGACCCCATCGCTTGCAGCATAAATTACGTCTGATACTTAAATAAGGAACAGTGCGTTTTACAATCAGTTTAACGAATGAGAACAGGGTGATTATAAACCGCAGCACGCCTCCGAGAAACTACCCGGACATAATTTCTTGGGCGAAAAAAGTTTAAACAATGTGTGAGGAATTTCACTAGGTTAACCCCTTAATAGAAAATATAAGGGACAGGGAAACTTAAGTTTTGTAATGCTTGTTCAATCGTTACTGTATTTGTGCACTTCATGTAGGGTGTTTGAAGTCATTAGATACTGAACCTCAGCATTGTCAATAAAACTTGCCTTGTTTGATTTTTGATATTTAGGCTTAGTAGGGATTGAGAGAGGTTCTGTGTCTGCTTTGAGATGACCTCATCTCTGGGTTAAATAATGTCATATAATGATCAGAGGCTGGCCCCTTGGGTGCATTACCTCAAACATGACTTTTCCTTGACCCACTTCTCTTTTTTCCCCTCTCTCCTGAGGAGAACGCTACACTGATTAAGGTAGGAAGCTGAGCATGAATAAATAAGGGCTCACAGTGCTACCATTGTGCCTTGTTCACATGTTAGACCTCTGACTGAGTTTGGAGTTTAAATATTAACCTGGCAGCGGTAGAGACAAAGACGGCACAGATATTCACAAGTGCATGCGTCAGCATGTGGGCAAGTGCATAAATAATAACAAAAACTGAGAGCAAACAATCCTTAAATGCTTCAGGATACATTATTTGCATCAGACATATATGCAAACAATTAATTATGCTAAAATTGACCACAAAGGAGACTCAAAAGGAATGAAAGGTATTTTGAAGAATAATGAGGTCCAAACAACATTGGACCCCACTTTTATTATATAGACTATGAGACATTCTTCAGAATATCTTTATGTTCCCCAGAAGTCAGGTTTGGAGTACCATGGATAGATCACCCAAAAATGTCATTTACTTACGTTGAAGTTGACAACGCACATTTAGAAAAGAACACCAAACATTTAGTCTTCAATCAAAGAGACATGCAGTGAGGAAAAAGTTCCTTTTGAATAGTCTTGTTGCAGTAAGCCCACTTAAATCAAAGCTCCAGCCTACTGCTTTTTGCAGTCCACTCCAATCAGGTTGTAATATGTTTTGGGTTCAGAAACTGCATACAAGAACGAGCATTACATTCAATCGAGCACATAAAAAACTCTTCCAAACCTCCTGTTGGAAATTTGGCATAATAGCACCACATTTCACTCAATTCATATTTCCCAGTTGTCTGGCAGAAGTCCTTGATGTCCGTATTCATTTCACTCTAGAAAGTTCATACTACACATCTACGCTAGTGCCGGTAACAGCATTTAACAACATGAAGTGCTAATGTTTCTGATTCCAAGGGACTTGTTCAGGCGCTGTCTATGTTTTAATCCCCCATATGTCGGGAGCTGACTGCAGTCGGCTGGTGAAACAGTACCCCACGCTTACCATTATCCTCCCTTTGCGTGCTGATTTTACCCCCCTGCTTTTAAGTTGCTCTTACATCTGCTCATGATTAAGGGTTTGCGGCGGTAACTACAGGTGCTGTAAATTCCAGTTCTGGCCTTTTCATATTTATTGCTTTAAGGTTTACAGTTGGGAAGCAGAGAAAAGGATAGAAAAGGAGAGGGAGGAGAGAGAGAAAAGTGAGGGGAACGCAGCATGGGAATTTATCATACCATTAAAAAATAATTTGGCTTCAAAAACGTTGACTTATTTGGAATGTTTCAATCTGCCGTGCAGATGCTCGTATGGAGACTCACCACAGGAGTTTGATGCTTTGACTCAACGAATTGCTTAGTTCCTGTCGGCCATTTAGCAAAACTTAAGTGGCAAACCTTTTTCCCCAATATATTGAATTCTTTTTACAATACATATTAAGTGTTTATGTTCACAATCTCACACCGATTAGGCCTATGCTTGTAAAACAGAAATGATATAAATTCATGTAAATGCATTAGACCTTTTTATTTGGTATTTTGGATATCCATTCACTAATTACAGCATCTCATGCAATCTGCAGAAAAACGTCAAGGTTTCGGTCAAGGTCAAAATCAATAGGCAAGTGATTGGCAGCACGACTAAACCTCATTGACCGTCGCACACATTAAGTCTTTCAACACAGGTCACAAAACACACTCCAACCCCATTGACACTCACAACTAAAATTTTGTAACAATGTGAATGTTCCCTTTTAAAAATAAATTTTAATGGTTCCCCCAGTACATTTGTCTCACTCTTTGCCACAATTTATGTAAAAAGACTAAGTTCAAGTGAAGCTTGGATAAACTAAATTCTTTTAAATGCTGTGAGCATGAGGTTGCTGTTGTGTCATCACATGTGGAGTAACAGAATCCTGCAAGGCCCTTCAAGGCCTGATTAAGATCCTAACAGGCCACCAAAACCTTCCCTCCTCTCCACAGCTCACAGAATGAGACTCATCCATTAACACGTCCTCTCAGAGAGCTCCGTATCATCCACATGCTATCGTATGGCCAAACACCGATACTGAACTAACCCACTTGGTGGGTGGGTGAATATGAGTGAGAGTATAAATGTGTTTAGGAAGCACTTGCCCAACAGGAAATTTGATTCTGAAGTTAGCATGACTGTTCCCTCTGTCTCTCTTCATAAGCTTTTTCTATCATGTGGTTTATACTTCTGAACGCCTTGACTATGAGCTTGAAATCATCATCAGATCAGGTATCATCATGGTGTGACTATTTTTCTTCAAGACCACTTTACTCACGCTTTATGCCAGGTCTAAAATTAACAGTAACAACTGGGAAAATGAAAGCATGTGGTGCTGAGACCCATGCTGATTCCTACAACCATTATGGTGATCTACCGTTCACCTCTGTTCTTTGAAGACTTGCTTTTGTGGCCAAAGTAAAAATCAATTATGTCTGGTGGGTAAAATTAAAAAAAAAAACAAAGTTTTGATAAGAGTAATAGTAAGGGTAACTTTTATTGTTATTTTGTCAAGTTTAAAAATCAATGTAATTTGATAGCGATTCTTCAACCAAAAATAAATTCTGTCATCATCCCTTCCTGTATGACGTTCTGATGAACACAAAATATTCTAAAAAACATTGGGGTCCAAACAACTTTCATTGTATCAACTAAAATATATATTAGAAATAAAAAATTAAGTAAAATACAAAAGAAAAATCAGTCATACAGGTTTGAAATGACATGAGGGCAAGTAAATTATTAAAATGTTTGGATGAACCATCCCTTTAAATGCTTGCAATTTTGGCGTCACTAGAGGCAACAAAAAGAAATTTGTAAAACTTAAAAAAATAAAATAATAATAATAATTGTTCTACCAAACAGGATTCCCAAACACTCCTTCCACTTTTGTTTTGGCCTAACTCTCCATTTCAGACAAAGTTTGAAGAGTTTAAACTTATTACAGGTAGCCCAACCCCTAAAATCACACAATCACACATACTGTACAATCAAATCACAGAGAAATGTTTTTAAAGTGACAAGGAGCCCCAGCGTTTACTCTCTTGAGGGAAGACAAACAACTAATGGCTTACTTACAGTTGTCTCTGCTTATTAATGTAAACTGGGAGATATTTTAACATTTCACATGTCAAGGGAAAGTGTGGGAGACCTCATTGCTATTTTACATTCCTTGCTAGTCTAAAAACTATTTAATTACATTGATTTGAATTACTTTGGATGAGGGGAAAATACAAGAATGTATACGTACCTGTTAAGTCTGGCCAACAATAGTAGGACCAAAGATGGCTAAAAAAAAAATCTTTGTGGCTTTTCTCAAACAAAGTGTTTCCATTTGTGTTTGTGAAATGAACTCAAATTAAACTTCCGACACGTCAGCTGCTTGCATACTTGTGTTTGCGGTTCTGGCCACACACACACTTGCTCATATTGCATGTAGACCACATCCTTTAAGAATTTGGTGAGGTCTTCAATTAAGCAAAACACGTGTGCGTATTATTCTCTAATGGATGTCTGGAGTACTGCCTGCCTCATGCTTACTTTCACCACAGAGCTCTGTTTACATAGTTAGACATAGCTTTGGTTCTCTGTAACTTCGCTTTAACCAGAAGAGTCTTGAATTAGACATGACATCATTGGGAAATAGCAGAAGACAGTCAGCAATCAGAAAATAGTGTATCCATGACAGGTAGCTATTGGGTTTTCTCATAAAATGTTGACTCAGTTTAACGATATCCTGTGGTTAAGTCTTCTTGTTATTAGTGCTTTTAAACATTTTTTCTTTACTGCCTAATAACTCAATTTTTGATACATTCAACTTTATAAACTGGCAGTGGAAATTTTAGTGACTTATCCAGGTCTGTTACACCAAACACTTTGTGAGGAACAGATACTTGCAAAACAAAGGAAAAGTGCCAAGGAAAATTGGTGATTTTATTTCAGTCACTAATTCAAAATCAAAAATACACTGATATGGAATATTTTGACACATATTTTTAAGTCAATAACTAAAATGCATTTACCAAAATTATATCAGTCTACATTTTGTGATACTGCATAAAGAAAAAAAATCTTAAACAATTTGAAAATAAGTAACTATCTAATTCTACAATCTTTCAACAAATGTAGGCCCTAATTGGGATTTTAAAAATTGGAATAAGGAAAATACGTTATTATTATAATTATTATATTATAATTACGAAATTATGGAAATTATGCATTATTAATTAAATTAATATTAACAAAAGATACTTTATCATCTCAAATATATCAGCTAGCGCTTCACAATTGATTATGAAATCACAAAGGCTGCGATTATTGTTTATACACAGCTCACCAGGCTTTGATCCGTATAAATGCTGGCCCATCTTAAAGCACTGCGAGTCTGAGTCGCTTATAATGTGTGCATTTGAAAAAGCAACATGCGTCAAACCTCTTTCCAAACATGAGAAGCATTTTTGAACCTCATCCAACAAAATTTAATAAATCAAAGCATTTTAAACTTTTGTTCATTCAGCTAAAGCAAGTTTCTGCACGAGAGCGCCCTCTAGGTTTCGAATGTAGCAGTATTTACTACCCGTATTTATCAGCCGTGCTGCACTGACAAGCTGCGCATAAATTATTGTAGCCTTTGCCAAATAGAGTGCGGTTTCATTTCGATTAATCGTGCAGCCCTAATGTCAGCCTATTTTATTGTTTGATTGATTTTAAAATGTGCATTGCTTTGTGCAATATTAGCCGCTTTTCCATTGTTGGGGCAGTGCAAGCCAGGGCTGGCTAACAATGAGCCAGGAGGGGGGCCAATAGCCTCAGACCTCAAGTAGACCACCACAGCAGCCAATATCAAGCTGCATTTCCACTGTCAAAGCAGTAGTACCACAGCACTACCCTACAACTCACCCTTAACACACCACTGAAGAGCATCGTCACACAACTCTATATCATCAGTATGGGGAAAAACTAGCTAGATTGTAGATTTTGGTCTTTAAATTATTGACACTATAAATTGTTTTACAGTGACAGTTATTTATTTATTTGTGTCAGGAGCGCACATCCATATGCTGAATCAAACCATTAAGGGTTTTAAGTCTGAAGGCTTACACATTTAGAAACATCATCATACATTTACGTCACATTTCTTTAGAAAGAATGAGCATTTCTATTAATTTTCCACAAAAATGATGTGATCTGAGGACGTTTGTTTGAGAAATATCCTCCGTCTCAATACGGTTATCCTTTTAGCCAGAGCAACAGAGGGAGCTCACGGACAAAAAACAGGAGTAATGAGTTATACAAGTTTACAGAAGTATGTATAATTTATGACATGCAGATGCACTGCAGAAGTCAGGTATCAAAGGCCTGGGGAAGAGATGGATGAAACCAAATAAATACACTATAATCGTCATACAATTTGTGTAAGTTCTTTAAGCAGTCTCTGGTATTTTCCATAACCACATGTATTTATTATGGCAATGGTAAGCATTATAGTCTTTAGTATCGCATGTATATTCCTGCCTCATACAGTGATCAGCTTCCTCATATGATCGCAATCAAAAGTTATTGAGTTCAACTGAAATTGTATTAAACGTGTTAAATGCTTATGTTAGCAGGTAGTTGAGCAGTGGTGTTGACCCTCTCCTGACTCAGATATACTTTTTTCATGACCACTCCTCAAGCCTCAGTTGGCCCACTTTAGACCAAGGTACTGTGTGCTAAAAAACCCTGGCCTCCGGACCACAGTGACATTTTTTCTCAGTTTAAACCAAAAAAAAAAAAAAAGGATATGCCTGGAAATGCCTTGTTCGCAGAAGTAGTTCTATGTAGTCCATAAATGACTGAGCTAGTTAAGGGCCATGTGTCAGCCGAGTTCTCACCACACAAACCAGCTCATGCTTAGCCGGGAATCCATTCTCATCAGGGTGGGTGGCCACATTTATGTCTCAAAACCCCTCTAATCTTAAATTGACCTGCCAGAGTGAAAATCTTCTGAGGATAAACTTTCATATAATATCAGAAATCGCTGGCTAAAGACGTCACCAGCTGCTCACCTTTCCACTAAACCTTTATTGCACCCTCTCTAACAAAAGGAACAAACAAACACATGTGTATCTAGCCCAACACCAAAATCAGACACAAGACATCTTCTTTTAAAGGGTTTTTTTTTTCCAACCACAGCTGTGCTGGTTCTTTTGTGGAATGGCTGAGAGGCTTTTTGTAATCCCATCTGTGATTTTGGGAGCTGAATGTGTGTGTGCACGCGTGTGTGAGAGACTGAGCTCTCATAAGCTTTACTGCAGTAATGCAACTCTCCCCAGTAACACTGTTCATCTCAAAACAGATATTAAATTCACTTATGAGTCTTCATAAAGGACAAACTGCTGTATAAGACCCTACAGTCTGTTCCATGTTTTACTCCATTTCGAGCAGCCCTTGAAACCAAGAACATTTCGTGCAAACAGCCCTGAAAGAAATTGATGTCTGATGGGCCATAATTATAGGATAGTTCACAAAAAGTCATTTACTCACTCTGATCTCATTCTAAACCTGTACAGTATATATTTTTCGTTTGTGAAACAAGATATTTTAAGAAATGTTTTTTTTCTGTCTATACAATGGAAGTTGATGTTAACCAAAAATGTTTGAATAAAAATATCTTCTTTTGTGTTCCTCAGAATATGGGTTTGGGTGACCATTCATAAGAGTGAATGACAGTAAATAACAATTTTCATTTTGGGGTGAACTATCCCTTATATTTTGCACATCCCAATTCTAAAGGGACACAAATGACTGTCTACTATACATCTTTTCAACCACTCTAATGGAGAAAGATGATATAATGACTGCGTCTTGTAAAGTTTTTTTAATATATATATATATATGTAGAAGACATGAGCAGAATAACAGTACTAAAGCAGGACTCAGGAGTTTGAGTATTTATAAGGTAAACAGCCAAGATACAGATCAGGGCCTTAAATACCATATTTGCTGTTCATTACCATCACACGTTGAGACATGCAATGCCCAGCTGTTTGCTACTTGTTTAACATATCAGATGCAGAGCCAAAGAAAATATATGCATTTCTAGCCAGATAAACAAATAAACCATTAAATCCCTAGTGGTACAAATACTTAACAACTGTTAAATACTGAAAGTCTTTGCTAAATACAGCCACAAAAATAAGCATCCCGATTCATGACTGAGGAGCAGTCTCTCTGCTAAAAGCATTTAACAATCCGACCCAGCAAATGGCCAAACATACACTAAAACACACATGTTCGCGTTCACTGACTCCTGCTTGCTCAAGCATGCATGCATACCTCTAGAAGATGGTTTCAGACTTTTACAATGAACCAAGTGAACTTGTCTTGATGGATGTAGGCTATAAAGTGCATATGATGGGTGATTTCCTAGTTCCATGAACCTGAAGTTGATTTTTTTTTCTCCACACAGATCCAATCTGCAACATAACATTTGAATACATTTGGACTGCAGCTATACAGCAAATGCCTGTAAATCACACAATGCAAAACACATTAATGGTTCCCTAATGTGCACAGCGGACCAATAGAAATGATTTAAGACCAATTAAAAACCTATGGACAGAATAATAAAAGCTTTGATTACTTTTATTGTAATGTTTTCCTGAATGCGCTGCTTCAGAATAACAGATAAAAGCGTTTATATAAATAAATAATCTAAACACTTTGTGTCTGATTGCATTTTAACAGCCTCCACACACCATTAAGCATCAGAGTGCCTTGATCTGCCAGAAGCTTGCTATAAGTGTTGACGGATAACACAGCAAATTCTCAATCATGTGTGACTGATAGATTCCCAAAACATCCAATTAAACGGTAAAAACAACAGGATAACAGGAAACAGGATATAAGGAAAAATGCTAATTCATCAATTTGGTTTCCAATTCATTTTTTGAAAAAACAGTTACACATTGTGGAAACACAACGTGTCATTTCTATGCATACAAGCCAGGTTTGTTTAAATTATTTGCATTACTAAGAAGCATTCCAGCAGTGTTGTGCACTCGAGACTTGGACTCCGTCTCGAGACCATATTTTAATGGACTCGGTCTTGTCATGGACTCGTGTGCATTTTGACTCGGAATTGACTCGTACTCGAACATATTAGGAGTCCCGAGTCCACTCGAGTCCCATTTAAAATATGTCATGATTATTACTTTATGTTAACATTTTTTTAAATAGTTGTTTGATTGAAACGTCCAATGATGGCTGACTTTCAAGTGCGCATGACTTGAAGTTGAGACTATAACGTTCGCGGCACACAAATCCAGCAAGACCCAGGTCAGATGTGATGTGGAGCCTCTAGCTCAACTATGTATTGAAAATGTCTGCCTTATCATCCCTAATTCAGGTTGCATATAAGAGCCACACAGAATTCGTGTGCAGTAATGTTCTGTGAAAGAGCACTTACTGATTGTAACAATTGTAAGTCATATAATAAAAATACCTTTACAACACTGTGTGGCATTTTTACCATTACAGTGTACATGATTCCATGGTAGCCTATATTTGGTTTCCTGTTTGAGTATGGTGCCAATTTTATTGTTACCACCAAATATTTTAAATATTCTTGAAGATATCTTTAAGTCTGTTTTGAGACCCAACCTTAGGTTATCTAACCTCTCTGGTCTCGGTCTCGACTCGGACTCAACTCTCTTTGGTCTCGGTCTAGACTCGGACTCGACCCTCTATGGTCTCGGTCTCGAATGAGCTGGTCTCGACTACAACACTGCTACTGACTACAGCCAAATTATGCAAAAAAGGCCCATTGTCTAATGTGCCCATGCCTTAAGTGGTTTTATAACCACCTGAATCAGAAATATCAGTTTTCTCCCACCATTCAGGATAAAATTCCAGGCTGAATTCACTTCGTATATACAGGCAGCGCCATCTTTGGAAAACAGTCACGACAAGTCAAACCACGAACGACGTGCTGAGTGATCTGAACTGTATGAAGTTCA
>JAOTRC010000005.1:15273801-15289109 GCA_027497675.1 Cyprinella lutrensis
TGCGTATTTTAGTTCCACTTTCGTTTTGTTTGCATTCGCTGCTAGGTAACGAGTCGATAGATCGCTTATTGCTCAGACGCACATAGCAGGTTGCGATATTTGTCTCCGTCTCCTTCCCACAGATGTTTATGCGCGCTATTATGTCACGGATTCATTGACGCGCCCCTTCCACGCTTACCATGCTTTTAACGTGTGGCAAATTTACTGGTCGCACATGTGCAACTGAATTTTACGTCCAGTCGCACACTGACAAATTTTGGTCGCAAAATGCGCCCATTTGGTCGCAGTCTGGAGCCCTGAAATCAAAATCGGCTAAAATAGGTATTAGCAGGTCAAACTCAATGAAAAAACAGAAATCAGAATAGGCCTAGTGTACATCTCTACGAATGAAACAATAAAATCCACATAAAATCCATTACAGACAAAATCCTAATATTATTAGGTAATGTAAGACCTAGCCTAATAAGAAAGAAATAGATATTAACATTGAGTTCTTCTATCAAGAACAAAGTCTTATTGAATAACCATCATTACAAGATGCAGCCACAAAGAATAAAAATGAGAACTTTTGCTTCCAAGGCGAGTGTAAAACTTTTTACAGTCTACAGTCTTTTTACCTGCTGATAGAGAGTGCCTAACGGGACGGGTGAAAGCTGCAGGTGAAGGACGACTTGCAAGTGGAAGGTTGATCTCAGGTGAAAGTTGAAGACGACTCGCTGGTGGAGGGTGACTCGTTGGTTGAAGGTGACTCGCTGATGGAAGGTGACTCGGAGGTGGAAGGTGGCATGGAGACAGAGTTACCAGAGAGTTATGACCAGAAGGAGCCAAACCCATGGGTGGTGGTGGAACTGGTGGCTGGTGTACGACAGCAGCTGTGACTGTTTGTGATTGTCTCTGCCGTTTCAGTGGAGCAGGTTCAGGCTCAAGATCAATGTAGCGTTTGGTAGGTCTGCACAAAATGAGGAAAAACAATCCAAGAATGCATTTAAACACATAAAACATTAAGCACACATGAGCTGGCTCATACTAAATAACTGTCTCATACCATTTTAGATATAGTAGTAGTTTGCTATCAGGATCTTGTTTTACAACATTTATAACTTAGAATGCACTATAATTTATGTTTAATATTTAACCTAATTTGCATAAATGTACTAGACAGTAAAAGCAATAGAACAACACTTACTGTCTTGACCGCTGACTGCGATCTAATTCTTCAGGTTCACTGGCTACAATTAGATTGGTTTCTGCCATTTTGGCTTTATATCTTGCCTTTTCATAATCCACTGTAAGAAACAAAATAAATGTCAATAGGACTTTAATCTATTCACATTTTCCTTGTCACCTTTTATGCACTACTTAGTTTAAGTTATTTACAATTCTGGGAAAGAAAAAAAATCTACCTGCTGTGGCCAAAACACAGATTTCATGTGCTTTCCAAGTCTCTCCAGGAACTTCATGCGTCAACAAAGCTGCCTTCAGTTTACCAGGGTCAGTATAAGGTGGCCACAGAGTTATGGAGGAGTCCTCATTAAGCCATTTGCTGCTCACAATCCCTACTGAGTAATCCGGGAACTCAACAATGTTGTACAGGGCCATCTCGCTTGTGCAAAGTGGCTCGCTGGTGGAAGACATTTACATACACAACAAAAAAAACAAAAACAAAAAAAAAAACCCTCAGTAGCTATGGAGAAATGGTATGGCTGCCCATTCATTTTCTGTGTGGATCAAAACATATTTTCTTGTTATATCTGACAGGTAGTTTATTTGGTCTGTACTTTCTAGATGACTTGCTTTGTAAATTCCTATGTCCTTTGAATCTAGAGGACTGGTGTAAAGGGAATCTAGCTTTGAAAACCTCTTGAAAATGATGTACTGCGTATTGGTCTTTTCATCACATAGTATGTTCTGTACCAGTCCCAATTTCCCTTGAGCCATCACACAGTTGTCCCCAGCAGTTGTAGCAACGCAGAACTGTTGAAAGATTGCCTTTTTATACTGGGTGCAGTGAGGCAGGTGAGGTATTGATGGACCACATGAGTGTCTCATTTTCAGCAAAGGTGTCTTGCTGTCTGTCTTCTTTGCTTTTTTTGATGCAATAAATGTCCTTTCAAGTGTAATTTGGTTAAATATTTGTTTAAGAACAAACTGTGGTTTCCGGGAAGCTTTTTTCAATTTCCTCAAGTAGTTTTCGAATGGAAAAGCTGACACTCCATCTAAAGCTCCATACCTCCTTACATCATCAGCCAAATGAGTCAAACTGTGCACATTATACACCAATTCATCAGCACCATACAACTGCTCAAATTCACTTAAAAAATGTTTCATGAGAGCATCAGCATAGTCACAGTAATAATTACACAAGGCAGGACAGAGCATCAAGTACATGGCAATTGAGAGATTCATGAAATTTCTGTAGTGAGATGAGGAAAGGATGTCTTGTAAAACAATTGGGCCCGTATAAAGTAAGAACTGGCGGAATTCAGTGACTTTCCACCGGTCAATGTCTGCTAATCCTCTTGGCTTTCTCTGAAACTCAACTGGCATATGCTGCCTTAGCTGCTGCAATCTTACAGAGATAGCCATCACTGCATGCGAGCCCAACCTACAAGAAAAATCCCCCTTCATCCAAAAGCGTATCAATTTTCGAGTCACTCCCAGGTAAACTAGGTGCATGTAGTCCAGAATGAACATTGTAACCATGCCTATGTTAATCCGTGCAAGGGGAGAGTTGCCCCTATGGTGTTCCTCATCCTCCTGTCTAGAGAACTGATCATCTGTGCGGAGTGTAGCCGTCTTCTCTGGGAAAGTCATGTGGTTCTTAACATAGACTCCTTCTTGATTGCAGCGCTCACACCCAAAGTACCCATTGTGTCCCTTGATGTTTTTAATAAACGATCTTGCAGGGGCATCGCAAATGAAGCAGTCAATCTTTAAAGTAAAGTTCTTTCCTGCGACCTCAAAGCCTTGCTCAAGGCTAGCTACCTCCTCCACAAAGTCAGACTGCTCCAAATCCAGAGGCTTGCTATTGCCACAAAAAATTCCAATAACAAAAGGTTCCTCTTCAAATGACACTTTTCCCAAAATTGGCCACAACTGCAAAGTAGAGCTCTTGTACAAGGGCAACCCATCAACATTAATTTGGAGGCTAATAGAGTTGCTATCTTCGTTGATGAGAGTTGAAATTGTCCGCAGGTGAGTGAGAATGCCAAAATGTATATATTCACCACCTTTGATGTTTTTAACATTGGCTGCTATTTTTGCAGTTTGTAGCAGGGTGCGAGCTTGCTTTGGCAAATTTGGATGGAATTCCTGTAATGCACAAAGAAGATCTGAGAGGGTGTTCTGTGGCACATCATTCCTCAGAGCCCACTCACACAGCACCTTTGATAGTTTTGCACATTCATCTTCCACTGTATCATCCTCATCACTACTGTCACCATCTTCCACTGTATCATCCTCATCACTACTGTCACCATCTTCCACTGTATCACCCTCATCACTAATGTTGCCAGAGTCATCAAACGAATTTAGACAATCCATGAAAACATCATCTTCCTCATCGACATCCAGAGATTCAGGATTAACTTCTCCCAAACTTTCACCACCATTAATCTCCTGGACTGAAGATTGTAAATCAAAAGAATTCAGGATTCTTAATGTGTGTCGGCGCTTAGTCCAATAACTCCTTGAAGCCATGTCCTTGTAATCTGTGATAAAATATAGAAAGTAGGACTATCACTTCCTTGCCGAGTCAAATATGCTATCAACATAAATCTTCGGTTAAAAAAATCAGGCAAACTAATAAATTGTAAAAATTTGCCGTTTTAAAATTAATTTTGTTGCATGGACGGAGAGAACTAAAATGTTTAATTATTTTGAGCAGCATTTGCGCACCCCATGCCCATTGCGCACCACCTCATGCTGTTGCTATTCTAAAAAAATAGTGGTTAGTCTAGTCTACAATGTTTTATAATAATAATGTGTTCTATTTAGTGTCCATTTTCTTCATTTAACATATTTTAAATTGGGGGTATCCAAGTTATTTCACTTATTATATATGTATATATATATATATATATATTTAAGTAACGCTATTATTACTTTCCCTGGTATTTACTTTTGTAATGATGTTACTTAGTTTTACTAATTAGGTTTTTGTGAGAATAGTGGAGGATTTGGCGATTCAATTGGGAAAGGTCTGATTCGACTATAAACGTACTATATTCGAATAGAACACGGCCAGTTCAACCTTGTATAAATCAGGTTATGTGTGTATCCCGTTCACGAGCGCTCACTCTTAACAGACACACGAACAGACACACTGTCCCCGGCGCTGCTCGCGCATCACAGAATGTTCATCAAGCGCTCCCCGTTCACAGTAACAGGGTCGTCTCATTCAAAACAAAACGCACAATGAATACTCATATGAGTCAGGTTGCGAATGTAAGTTACGTGTCTACCCCAGCGCACTTACATTAATAAACGCCTCACCTCCGGTACTCGCTACATATCCAGCACATCTAGTGGATGCATAACGCAAACCCAGTCAAACGTTTGACTGCAGTATCTTATGCGTCTCATAATCCGGTGCGCCTTAAAGTGGCCATTTAGCCTACTGATAATCAAGGCACGGAGGCACCGATGTGTGAACTCGAGCTCGTCTCATAACTAACGCAACTCAGCGTATAAGTATAGTCTACTCCACAGACCTGAAACATATACCTATATTGAAATGTCTACTTGTAAATAGAACGATTCAAAACGAAAGAAAATGTAATGCTCTCTGCTTATGAAATGAACTGTGCATCTCTCTCTGGCCTATGCACCTGGTTATGCGACGATCACGCAGCATCGTCAAATTCATCTTTATTAATAATTAAAATGTCTCCTTGCTATATTTATTCTTTGTGACAGCTTTTTATTTTCGGCAGCGCCGCTGCTACCCTTAGGCTAAAGCGTTAAGTTACAAGCTCACCACCGCATCAAAAACATGATTGCGTGATAAAAATATGAAAAATACTACCTAAACATAGCCTAACTGTTTAGAAAAAAAAAACACAGAATGAATAGCCTAATGTGCATACATCCATCTCTTTTGTTTGAAATGGAAAAAATATAGCTGCTAGACCTATCTAAAAAAAAAAAAAGGTTTGACTGTCAGTCGACTACGGAAAAATCTAACGAATCAGATTTTACTATGAAAATCCTTAGTCGAAAACAGCCCTACTAGGAACCTTTCGAGTCATAACTCGAAAAAAGATTTGTTCATTTTGATGAACGAGTTTGAAAGGCGAGCATTTGTGCTTATAAAACTTTTTTTATTTATTTTTGAAATGACCGATCGTTTCATTAGAAAAGACCCTTAGTCATCGTCTGGCGTCGTTGAACCGTTTGGTTCCCAATGAAGTCCATTATATGGAGAAAATCCTGGAATGTTTTAATCGAAAACCTAAATTTCTTTTCGACTGAAGAATGACATGGACATCTTGGATGACATGGGGGCGAGTAAATTATCAGCAAATTTTTTTTTAAAAGTGAACTACTCCTTTAAGCCTGAACCTCGAGCTGAGACTGAACACAGGTTGTGCACAGCAATGGCACATGACACAGCGCTCCCACAAAACAGCTTATTTTTATCAGTTCTTTTGTTTTTGGGTGAGAGATCTGTTCTTTCTAAATCAGATATAGATAAAGTAGCACAGTAAAGATTACACTTTTAAGAATGCATTAGTGTGTGAGTGAGCGATTGCGTTTTACTTGCACCTGAGTGTGGGTTTTAGTCACTAAGAAATAAATGCTTGAACCTTCCGTTTCCAAGCTATTTAATTGATAAATCACAGAACAGAGTTTACAATACATTTCTGCGCTACTGAATGATTCTGTGCGCTCAGTCTTCATTTGATATGCACGCTACTGTCTGTGTTCAGCGTTGCACTTCAGATGCAATGTGATTTGTGCCGCTATGCCAGAGCAAAGTAGGCAGTGTTTTCAAACACTTTAAGTGGTAAATCTATACGTCAGTATAATAATGTTAATCATTTGTCCCTATATGACCTCAAACTTGTATCGTACTGCTCAGGAAATTCCGACACACTACTTACTGTTCATCCATTTAGATTTCCGTGGTTGTTTGGAGGATGTCCCGTTTCTATTGGCCACGCTGGTAATCGTCACAGAGCGCAGCGGCAAAAGTTGAACTATTTTGAACTTTGACCGCGGCGTGCGCACAAGGACGTCAATGGTGCGCACCGCTGCGCTTGCGCTTTAGTCAACGTAGCAACAAACGTCTTTGTGCGGTGCAAGCCATTGAAATGAATGCGTTTCATTGTGCAGCGCATTTCTCGTCCTGTGTGAAAGGCCCATAATGCAGGAGTTTCGAACGCAATTAACTTAGCTGTATAATAAGCTGTGTATAACGTACATTCACATGATCAATTTTGAGCATCCCAATGGTATAATAAGTATTTATTTGTCATTTTAACTGAAACGGTGTGTAAAAAATTACACTTTTTATGGATTAATTTTCAAAACCATTTTAAAAATAACACTGGCTGCAAATTTTTGAACATTATAGTAGATCCCATCCTAGATGATTTTCTTTTTTTCTGTTAGAACAGCTTTTACATAAGCAAAACACACGTCGTCTACATAGACAGCTCACTAGGTTTTTTAACTGAGCCAGTAAAGCCTTAAAATAAATGAAGAACATTGAAATTGTTGACTGTAACTGCACCTACTGTATATCACTTTTCTCCTGTCAGTGTTACAAAGACTTGGGTCAGAGGAGTCGTGCCCGACAGATGTGTGACGCTGCCTCTGCGATGAGCATTGTGATTAAAGAGGTGTTTTTCTTATTCGGATGAATCAGATTTATAGTTAGCGTCTCTTGTCATTGTAATTATGTCAGTAACTGAATTATGTTTCCACTTTCTCTAAAGGACGAGGAGGCACAGAAGGAATTGGATTCTCTTGTTGCATCACTTTAATACATCTCCAACAGAAGGGAAAAAAGGCTCTATGTCTTTATGTTCCATCTTTTTAGACTCGACTGTGACTGGACTGTAGCCGTTTACCCACAAACCAACATATGAACTACCGGTATTAATGTTGGCCAGGACACGTGATTTATTGTGTATCCATAAAAATGCACAATATACTTTATGTGTTTTACTGGACAATTTCTTTTATTTTTTTTCTTTTATTTTCCCCCCAAGGAACATTTTAGACATTAACAGTAATTTTTGCAATATCAGTGGCTGCCCTAAGAAGGAATTTCACATTAATGATATCTTCAAAACCCACAAAATCTTTTAGATTTTGCAAAAAGGATACAAATGTTTACAATTACAGTACTTTGTTGATTACTTGGGAGAAGTGACACTTGCAGCTTGCAACATATTCTGACCAAAAACCATGGGACAAATCTGTTTGACCAGAATTAAAAGCATCCAATTACGTTTGTTTTAATGTGCCTTTTACAGGCATGTTTTTGTATGTACTTTGTAATCAGGATTTCATCCAAAATTATTAATTTATATAGAGATTAGTTCATAAAACAGCTTGGCTATCAAGTCATATTCGTAGAATCTAGTTTACCTCCTAATAAGTGTCTGAAACAAACCTTTGAATATCTTTCGAAGAACTTTGGCACATTCAATAATTAGTTTGTCCGAAAAGCCGCTGATATTAGACTGTGCATGAAAGCTGAAATTCTGCCATATATATTTTATTTTTATAGCATCTATCTCCTTTTTACGGTAAAGGATTTGGGCCAAGCAATAAAAAAAAAAAACATCTCGAGATTAAAGTCATTATAATGCAAGATTAAAGTCGAAATACAATCTTGAGAATAAACTCATTAAATATAAAGAAGAAAGTTGTGTTTCGAGAAAAAACTCGTTAAATTTCGGGAAAAAAATTGTAACACATCTTGAGAATAAACTCATTAAATATCGAGAAGCAAGTCGTGTTTCGAGAAAAAGCTCGTTAAATTTTGAGAAAAAAATTCAAAATACAATCTTGAGAATAAACTCATTAAATATAGAGAATAAAGTCGTTGTTTAAAAAAAAAACTTGTTAAATTCAGAGAAAAAAAGTCGAAATACAATCTTGAGAATAAACTCATTCAATTTCAAGAATAAAGTCGTTGTGTTTCAAGAAAAAAAGTTGAAATGTAATGTAGAAAATAACGCATTCGATCAGTGTCCACTGATAGATGACATGGCAGACATGGATCACTAGTCAAGCTATATTTTAGACTTTATTTCAGTAACAAAGAAATGCTATCAACTTTAGCAGTAAATGTATTTAAAAGTGTCCCTGAATTTGCTCGTGCAGAAATTTACTGATAGACGTTTGAGCCGTCACTTTAACAACTGCTGCATGAACAACGACAGAGACTATTTATATAGAGACACACCACTTCCTCCATCCTTAATACAAACGTATAGGGAAAATCCGTAACACTAAAGATGGCGGTTGTATGCACATGTCCCGCCCCTGCCGCTGGACAGCCAATTGTTCCACTGACATATGCGCTTAGGTGAGGTTTGCGACAGCGGAAAATACGTTACTGTTTGAAAAGGCGGCAGATTTGATATGCAGTGTATGTGTGCGTTGTGTAAATATCAGACATCCCAAGTCTCCCAGAAGTTCCGAGTGTCTCCCGCAGATCCCGCAGAGGTTTATTAGTTCAAATCTTCCGGAATCTAGAGTGAGCGAGCAAGAGCACGCACATTCTTTGTTTCAAACTATGCAGCGTGTGAGACAGAGAGTGAGAGAACACTTGCGCATGCACAATAAAAGTATAACCTGTGGGAAAACAGGTTTTAAACCTTTTTTAAACCGTTTTAAACCTTATTTTGGGGCAAAGTCATCAAGCGATTTTTATTATATTTTACTGCTGTTTCTATACATGCAGTTTTTATGTCCTGGTGACCAGTGAAAGTGCAGTTCTGACTCTCTGCCCATTCGTTTAGATAGAGCCTGGTCTTGTTAAGTCCGAAATAGCTGCCCCGAGGCATTGCCAAGATGGCGGCAGAGTGGCATGACTTGCCTAAAAGTACTTTGCCAACAGCCTTGTTGGTTACCATCTGCTTTCATTGTATAGAAGAGAGCAGCTTGGACATTCTTCTAGATAAGAATTCTCCTTTTATTTTTCATTGAAGAAAGTAAGTCATACAGGTTTGGAACAACATGAGGGTTAGGAAATGAATGGAAATGGGATCAGGGTGAACTATCCTTTTACAGTTTCAGGACAAATCAAACCAGATGTTGGTGGGATCTGACATGTCTCTTTATTCATCTTTTTCTCACTCTCTCCCTCTTTATCTCTCTCAGGTGACAGAGACAAGGTGCAAAAAGGTATGCACCTCCAAGTCAGATTTGCGCTCCAATGACTTCAGCATCGTAGGCTCTCTGCCACGGGACTTTGAACTCTCAAACTTTGACTGCTACGGCAAGCCCATCGAAGTCGGCGCTGCTTTAGGTAAATCGCAAGCCAAAAACAACAAGAAGCCGCCACCTCCTAAACCTGTCATCCCCTCGGCAGCTAAGCGTGTAGATCTATATGCCCGTGCGATCTTCCCTTTCTCCTTCCTATTCTTTAATGTTATTTACTGGTCTGTGTATTTGTGATTGTGTAAAGTTTAACTTGCTTTTGCTACCTTTTTTTCTCTCCTTCGTATCGTCTCGGCCCATATAATTTTTTACCTCGGATATCAAATGAAGCAGTTATGCCAGTGGTGTGCAGAGCGAAACTATGGGAAGAAATAGTATTGCTAAACAAAAGCAACATTTTCTAATAAAAAAGAGCGAAGGAATTGCTTTAAACATGTTTGATTTTCACACTATATTTAAATTATGCACAAAAAGAGAGAAATTATTATCTTGCATGTGAAAATGGAATATATGGATATTAATATATTTAAAACATTTAATATTATTTTTAACCTTTAGATCATCAGCTGTTAAGATGATGCTGAGACATTTGTACTGAAAAACACTGCCGTAAGAACTGTCTTTTGATGATGTTCCTATTACAAGCATTCCAGAAATTACAAGCACATGTATAAAAAAAAAAACAACATCTCTTGTGCTTGTGAATCATCCATCAATAAATGGCCCAGTGGTTCAGCTGACCTATGACTCTTTTTCCCTCTCTCAAGCTCATCATATCTTGAAAATCAAAACTTCTTAGCAGTTTGAACATGTTCAATTGAACAAACTTTAGAATAATGCCAATGGTGTCTCAAAAAAAGAATAAAAAAATCTGCATGAATGTTTTATCATTTATATCGAAATGATTACAAGATTCAATCAACATTAGAGTCAGATAAAATAGAAGTTGTTGTCGCGCAAAAAATCATAATATCATAGTTAATTTAGCCGAAACTAACTATCAGTATTTTTCTATATAGCTAAGTTCCTGTTGATCTGATACTGACCAAGCATGTGCTTGAGACCGAAGACACACAATAGGCCACACAGCTTTCTGGATATCATGGTTTGGCCTGTTCCTGCACCCAACCCAAGAACCAGCATTCATTATGCTGTGAAATATGCTGGCAGATTGACCTACGGGTGTCTTTGCACTAGTGGAATATGAAATCTGTCTGGAATGTAATGAAGCGTGGTAAATGGAGAATGCCCTACCCCTCCCTGCCACATTCACACAACAAAAAGGCCATGCCAATAAATCTAAGAGAAACCTGGAGTTGTTTATATAAAATGGGAAGGGCAACTGAAAGGAAAATTGTCTTAACCCTCCTATATTATCTTTGGGCTGGTATACACAGAGTTGCAGAGCATGTGTCGAATGGTTAGTTAGTTGCTATGGCAACAGACACAGAGACGGCAACTGCGTGATTTCGCTGATATATTTGACTGTGTCTGGACTCTGGAGCCAGGTTTGCTTTTTAACCCTTTAAAGCAGTCACATTTGATGCTGGAGGAAGTCATCTCAGCCCATTCTTTCCTTATAAAGACCATCATCTGAACATGTTTTTGATTACTTTAGTTTAACTTAGGCTTTGTCAAAAGCCTCCGACTTCCAAATGTTAAGATGCACTCTAGAGCCCCCTAGGGGTACAACTTCTGAACTAACTCAGAAAAAAGGAGACAATCATGTAAACCTATATGCAAAATCATGCCAATGTGTGATTGAGAGTGGTGAAAAAACGATTTGCAGACTTATGAAGATCTCAGTTATCTTGCAAATTACTTGATATGTGCCCTGTTTCTTCCCTCTGCTGCCTCCTCCACAGTCATTTGACTAATTACTGTGGTAGCGCCACTCTTTGTGCAACTAGACAGACTAACATGGAGGTGGAAGCCTTTGAACAGGCTACAATATAAGTTTCATAAAGCCAGCCCTCGTGAAATGGTTCACTCTGTGTCCAAGTGCATTATTACCTTACCTTTCAAAATAATATGATAAATTCATGACATAGGCTATATTACTTTATTATATAAAACATTAATTTGAATTCAATTTTAGTAAATTTAAATTTACATAATATTTTGTTTTATCCTAAATCCTCAAAATGTCAGGTGGTGCAACTAACGAACAAATGAACAAACCAAAGAAAGCTATTTAAAATGGTCTTAATAATAAAAATTAAAACGTAAATACCGTGGGAATCATTTTAGTTTTGAAACTTTTCATATAAACACATTTTATTGCTAAATATCAATAATAATAACAAATCCCAAACCAAGCACAACAGTTAACAGTTAACAAATGCTATTGATTTCTGGCCTTCCCTGAAAATCTTCTTTCGATTGGCTATTATGTTATATTATGATTGGCTTATGTTTTTTTTTTTTCCCCATCCCTTTGAATGGAAATGCATTGATCTAGTTCATTTGTATAGTACTATGGTTTACTGACAGTATAGTTTTATATATAATTGGTGTAAAAATATGTGAAAGTCTCATAGATCAGTTTATTTGATTTAACTCTTATAGACCGCCCAATTATTATTATTTTCCCAGACATGATTAAATATATTCCAGACATGATTAAATATATTGCTGTCCATTTAAAATGAAGATACAATTTTATTTGCCTTTTGAAGAAAATACAGAATTTTAGATTTCTTTAGACACATATATGGTATGAATTAAAAATGAAACCTAATTAGATAGCACATTCTCATATAACCTGACACCAGCTGAGAAGCACCTGCTGCAACACAAGAATTATTCCATTTATGTATTTAATATAGGCTATTGACAGTCGAAGATAGAAGATTGAAAAGGTAAAATCTTTTCAGAAATGTGTCTCAGAGGTTTCAAAGTTATTTTCAGCAGCTTCAGCTTGCAGTTTGAGCATGACACTACTCATCATGTGTTTCCAAGCCCACCCACATGCGTTCGCCTCTGCGTTTTCCCCGGGATTGCTGTTTCACACATTTGTTTCAAGCAGCTTGTCTTGATTCCTGCTGGTTATCTGTCCTCCCACCCCACAGGTCAGTTCACTCTGTAACCTATATCACATATACTACTGCCTAATACAACCTGAACACACACACTGGGTGGGTGGGGGTGGAACGACTGCCTCTTCTTTCTTACATTTGCCACACCCAACACCTTCATTATAATGAAACGATTATAGTGACTTAAAATTATCGTGGTTATCAGAATTATCACGGTATTGTAAAAATGGTCTGGAAAAGTTGGAAGTGTTAATTTGTTTTCTATGTTATTTTTATTTGCATAAATATTAAAATAATAATGTCAACAATGGAAGTGACCAAAATTGGTTGGGTGATTAACATCTTAAATGTTCAAATAAAGTTAACAAAAAGTTTTATAAAATGTTAAATCTCACATTTCAGCATGGAATGAGTCGAAATGATAAGTGAATGACAATGAATAATGCTAGAGATCACTTATAATATAGCTATAAAGAGATAGGTGTTGATTGCATAATACTTTCTTGTTCTACGGGTTATTTAATGTTTTATTTTTCTTCGAATAAAGTATTTAACAAGATGTTTGATAAAAATGAAAAATGAATTAAAACTAGATTAATTAAAACTAAATGCATAAAATGATCCATTACAGGAACACCTAATGCCCGGTTCACAAATACAGACTTGGTTTAGGTGCAAACAGTGTTTATTAAAAGCAGAGTGGTGGTGGAACAACAAGAAACCAGTGACTAGTAGAAGGATGATGGTGACTAAAAGAAGGGCGATGGTGACTAATAAAGGACGATGGTGACTAGTAGAGGGACGACGGTGACGAATAGAAGGATGATGGTGATTAGAAGAAGGACGATCGTAACTAGTAGAAGGATGATGGTGACTAACGATGGTGACTAATAGAAGGACGATGGTGACTAAAAGGATGACGGTGACTTGTAGAATGACTTGTTGAACGACGATGTTGACTAGTAGAATATTTTCACAAGATGTAAATCTATGGTGTCCCCAGAATGTGTCTGTGAAATTTCAGCTCGAAATACCCCCCAGATCATTTCTTATAGCTTGTCAAATTTGCCCCGGCACGGTAATATATTAATACGTCAAAAGGGGAGCGAAATCTCATTGGCTTATGGGGAAAGCTTACCAAAACAAAGTTACTGGGTTGTCACTTTTCACGTTTTCTGGGTTGGTTGATGCACCGGGGACCCGATTATAGCACTTAAACATGGAGAAAGTCCGATTTTCATGAAATGTCCGCTTTAAGTTTTAGCGTAATATCACGTCGATCAATACGCCATTTCATGTTGCATTTTTATTGGCAAGAAGATGTAGGTCCTAACAGCAAACTGCACCAGAAATTCCATACTTTCCTACTGTGTAGCCTATAGTATAGGCAAAAAACAGTATGTGACAAAACAAAAGTAGTATCTTATATATATCTTATATTAAGTATAATTCACAGTTCTCATAATAGAGTAGGCAAAGTAAGTACCCAAATGACCTGCTTCTTCCGTTGAGATTCTAAAGTGTGCATACGATGGACACTTTAATATCCCATGAGGCCCCGAGAGAAGATTTATGAATGGCTGTAAAGCCATCCATTGATGCTGGTAAGTCACATGATATTGACAACATGAACATATGTCTGGATCTCTTTCACACACAATCATACTAGCATACTTTTTTATAGCAGTCATGAAGTAATTACTTATTCAAAATAAGTACCTACTCAAGAGAGTATATGATTTCGGACACAGCACTGTCAGAAAATTATTGCACGCTGTCTTTGCCGCAAGACCATGAAAACGGCCGTCTTTGAAACTCTCTTACTGTACGATGTAGGGCCAGACACAGTTTAGGAGCCATAACCACAGAAATAACTATGATTGGTCAACTTAATTTTGTCTGGGACAGCCAAAAATCGTACAATGTGCACCTGGTTATATTTGAAGTGGCTGACAGGAAACATTAAGGTTCTATATAGAACCTTTTCCTCTATGAGTGTATAGTTACATATCTTTAGCTGATGTTATAAGGTATTTATGATAAACTGGCAATATTTCATTCAAATGTGTTGCTGTAAAACGGGTGGCACTAGAAAAAAAAAAATATTTAAGCAATGTTCCCAATGCAGGATTTTCCAGCCATTGTTTTTTATCCACGCATAAGTGAATTCAAAGTGGTCACATTCTATCATGAGCTGAGACTGAGTTTTGATATGGAGTGTGTGCGCACAATATAGGGTGTGCATAAATTTGGTTTTGGTGTTTGAAACAGCTACCATCTTTCAAATGGAAGCATGACAGAACTGGATAGGTCAGAAATGAGACGAAATAATGTGTGGAGGAAATGGATGACAGGCACTCATTTTTCTCCCTCTTTTTGTCTCCATCTCTTCCTCTAAACCCCTACTCACTGTCTCTCTCTTTCTGACCAGTATGTCTGCATGTTGCATGGGTGACACTGCTGATTATGGTCTCAATGTCATGTCATCATGGATTAGAGCAGCTGCAGTCTACAGCACACATATATGAGGGAGGTCCATGAGCTTTAAACCAAATGCTGAATTATCAAAGATGTGGAAACATTAGTATTTTTTATGTTTTTAAAGGAAGTCTCTTTTACTTAATTTCTTATACAGAAAATCTGTGGAGAACGATATAAATCTATACTTCTTGATAAATCACTTTTTAACAATTTAACACATCCTTGCTGAAAAAAATGATTAATTTATATTTTAAAAAGAAAAGGACGTTTGAACTGTAAAAGTAGCACAACTACTTTTAGCACAACTACAATATATATATATATATGAAGAGTTCAGATGCAAAAGCCTCTAAGTGCCATTTGAAATTTTCTTCTAAAATGATCATT
>JAOTRC010000005.1:15312462-15314962 GCA_027497675.1 Cyprinella lutrensis
GCATCTTTGGGATGTGGTGGAACGGGAGCTTCGTGCCCTGGATGTGCATCCCACAAATCTCCATCAACTGCAAGATGTTCTCCTATCAATATGAGCCGGCCAACATTTCTAAAGAACGCTTTCAGCACCTTGTTGAATCTATGTCATGTAGAATTAAGGCAGTTCTGAAGGCAAAAGGGGGTCAAACACAGGATTAGTATGGTGTTCCTAATAATCCTTTAGGTGACTGTGTGCATCACAAGTGCCTTGCCCTTATCACACACAAACTACTGAAGCTTCTTTTATTTCATCCTGTCTGTTTGACGGCAGCGTGGAGCTGTTCGCATTTTCTAGTTATGTCTTAAATATATTATAATGGCTTAGATGTTAAGTGTAGTTTTATTTCGTTTATTTTAATTTAATTAATTTGATGAGTTTCATTATTCTCTTTGCAGGTGATAACTATTGGCAGACATGTGAAGGGATACCACTACATCATTGCAAATCTGGTAAATGATCTGAATTGAAACACTACTAAAGAGAAACATATGATGTTGAGGAAAAAATAAAACAAACAACAATGTTGAGAAAAAACATGTTTTTCTGTTTTCAGGGTTTTGTGGATGGAGATCTTTCAAAAATCCAGTATGGTGGATCCAATGTATCAGGCTTTCAGATTGTGGATTTCGATGACCCCCTGGTGTCCAAATTTGACCAGCGTTGGGAAGCTCTGGAGGAAAAAGAATATCCTGGAGCTGACAGCAAAATACGGGTGAGATATCGGTTTGTGTCCTTCCATTAATTAATTGATTTATTTTTTCTGTTTCAGGCAGCTTTGCTAAATTTGATTAAAAAAGATGTTCAGGTAATTGCTACATGAACATAAAATGTCTTCATTTAAATGCCTGAATAATTTAGGCCATTTGCAGAACTAGCTTGTTAGTCATTTTGTACTGCAGATAAAATGTGGTCTCATCTGTCTTCTCACCAAGACAAAGTAGGTGTTTAATTTCCTGTTTCATTCTTACATTACTAATGAATCCCGAATATGAATCAAACCTACATTAAAGCAACAGAATACAGAATTTGAATGTATTTGAGTAGAAAAATGTAATGAAATTTGAATATACCTGCTGTTATTCTTTCAGAGAAGGTCTCACCAAATAAATATTAAAATAAAAGTATATGGTTTTGCCATATGTTAATCATTTCAAATATAATTATGGACCACAAATTCCATTTTGAATCGCTATACCATCTTCAGATTTCTTTTCCCGATAACTAACTCTTTGTTAACTCTCTATCTGTTTATAGTACACTTCAGCACTGACGTATGACGCAGTTCAGGTGATGACTGAGGCCTTCCGCTATCTGCACAAACAGAGAATTGACATCTCCCGTAGAGCTAACAACGGAGACTGCCTGGCTAATCCAGCTGTACCATGGGCACAGGGGGTTGAGATAGAGCGTGCCCTAAAACAGGTGAAGTCACCGTGCCACCCTACCATATGATGAGCACAAAGAAATTAATAGAACTATTTTAATTACAATTTAATATTTTTTCAATATTATTATTAATAATATCCCATTAATGAGTTATATATATCTCATAAATATGTTATTAATTATAATTGATTAATTGTTCTGAACAATGTATAAAATGTTTCTATTTCACATTTAATTTAATCTCTAATTAATTTGATAAAGCAGAACAGAATATTATTATGAATTTCAGAGCTTCTTAATATTAGGTCTTTAAAGTGTTTGTTGTTTATTTCCAGGATTAAATACTATTTTGGACCCTACTTTAGATATTTAATCTTTCTAAGAAAAAAAAAAACAACAAATCCTCACTGTCATATCTTTTCATACAGGTGAGAGTTGATGGTCTCACTGGTAACATTCAGTTTGACCAGTATGGAAAGAGGGTTAATTACACCGTCAATGTCATGGAACTGAAAAGCAATGGGCCGGTTAAGGTAAGACTCTGTTCTAAGAAAGGTATATGGACAGAAAAGCATGCTTTATCATTTCAAATCATAAGTTACTCAAAAATGCCTCTCTTTTTCAGATTGGCTATTGGAATGAAGTTGACAAAATGGTCGTGACAAAGTCTGATCTCTTTCCAAATGATACAATGGGGCTGGAAAACAAGACCGTGATTGTCACAACCATTCTAGTAGGTTCCACTTGTGGTTTCCATGCTCTATGCTGTTCTGTTGAAATAAGTGCACTGTAGTAAAAATGTGCACAGCTCTGACAAGGTGTCCTTGCTGTTGATTTCAGGAAGCTCCGTATGTAATGCTAAAGAAGAATGCTGACCTTTTTATGGATAATGAAAGATATGAGGGATACTGTGTGGACTTGGCAGCTGAAATAGCAAAGCACTGTGGATTTAAATATCAGCTGAAAATAGTGGAAGATGGCAAATATGGAGCTAGAGATGCAGAGACGAAGATCTGGAATGGAATGGTTGGAGAATTGGTTTATGGGGTAAGAACGGTTTATTACACTTTCAAAG
>JAOTRC010000005.1:15319962-15331913 GCA_027497675.1 Cyprinella lutrensis
TTCAACAAATAAATAATATTTACTACAGCCATTAGCATGTTGCAAATGTAAGGACTGGGATTTAAAACAACATTGCGGGTTTCGTATGTAACTTTCAAGCCAATGTTAAAGGCTTTAGTAAATCCATCCCATTCGAGCAGAATTGTTGACTGCCCCCATTTGCATCGCTTCAAGGCCACATTATTAGTATAGCGCATTCTACTTAGCACAGTTATTGTTTTAACATTACTGTCCTGAGCTGTGCATTTGTATCCACATAGACGTAAAACTGCCACTTTCAATATTCTCTTGTTTATGCATATGAATGCTTATTACAGATATGTTGCGCTTTCCCTGACCGCTGACCCGTGTCTCATGTGCATTTACAGGAGAAGACGAGCGCTCTCAGCCTGAGTAATGTGGCTGGCGTCTTCTACATCCTAGTGGGCGGCCTGGGCTTGGCCATGCTGGTGGCCTTGGTCGAGTTCTGTTACAAGTCCCGAGCCGAGGCCAAGCGCATGAAGGTGGCAAAGAATGCACAGAATATTAATCCCACTTCCTCGCAGAATTCACAGAATTTTGCCACTTATAAGGAAGGGTACAACGTATATGGGATCGAAAGTGTAAAAATTTAAGGGGGTAGGATACGCGGCCGTCATTCCAATCTATCCCCGTGCACGCTTCTTTTGGCTTCCATCTGTTCCATTCCCTGAATGTTCTATTAAATGAGGAGGTTTGGACCGTAAAGCTGGATCGTATGTACTGGTGTTCCTAGTGAAAAAAAAATTCAAGAAAAAAAAAACTTGACTTCTCCCCATCCACTGCACATACTGTATATATTGGAGAGAAAAAGTTTTTTTGTACATCCCATGTGATTTTGTTCCGTCAACCCCATTGTCATGTATGAATGTTTATGAATCGCCCATCTCCCTCATTCCCTGCTTGCGATATGATTTTCTGGATGGTGTTTGCTCGTAACTTTGCTCCTCATTTTCGATGTGTTTTTTCCCACCACATCAAATTCACATCCGCATCTTCAATTAAACATTTTAAAAAATAAGACTGAAGTCCTTTTGTGGGATACGCTCTAACTTTCTGCCATCTCTCTGTTTGGTGTGTGTGCGTGGATGTTTGTTTCTCTGTTTAAGTCTATGTGCGTGTGTTCCAGGTGACCTTTTCGGACGCTATGAGGAGCAAAGCGAGGCTGTCTATAACTGGAAGTACTGGCGAGAATGGACGTGTGATGAGTCCTGAGTTTCCCAAAGCAGTACATGCAGTGCCCTTTGTTAGACCTGGTGTGGGAATGAACGTCAGTCTGACTGATCTCTCCTGATGGATAAGAACCTGCCGAGTGCCTTACACAATGGTTTTCAAAAGAGCGCGTTCTATTCTCTTTCCTGTTGCTTTCTCCCCTCTCTCTCTTGTCTGAATGGAAGACAGAGGCCTCATTTGATGTCATAAGAGACAGAATCCTTTCTTGGCCCTTTATAACAAAAAAAAAAAATGCACACTCCTATTGGAAATACAGCGACTGAGAGAAGAGCTGATGACATATACGCCCTGCAACGGATATTTTTGATGACAAACTTGAAACTCACAGAAGTTCTGAGCGAGAAAGAAATAAGTCAATAAAGTCTGTCTGTTTTTCGTAGCTGACGCCATCCGATGTCGATTTCGGCTCAAGCACACTTACCATTGTCTGCTTCAGGATGTGAAATGTCTTTTTATTAATAAAACAAACAAACAAAAAAACGATGAAAAAGTATTTTTATGTATTTTCACAGAAATGGCTTTTAAATAAACCTGCTTACATACCAGTTAATAAAGATGTAAATCATAATCTCAACATACTTTTAAGAGCTTAGCTACTAGTTTCACATTTTAATGCCAAATATGTTGCTTATCTTGTAATTTATTAGTCCTCTTCTGATATATTCATTAACATTTTGGTGTTAATATGAAATATCTAGCAATGCTTGACATTGACATGCTTGAAATTTGTTTGAAAAGTGGGTGCCGCAGTTATGTTCTCTTACTTTCATCAACCTGTTTGGTTTCAAGAATCTGTTTGTATTTTCTTGTTCATCAAGAAAATCGGGGTAGCGGTTAAAATGTTTAAAAAAAAAAAAGAAAAAAAGTGTTTAGAATATGAACGTAACAAAAAAGGAAAATGTTTTAAAAAAGTACCTATTGTATTATTGCCTATGTTTTGCTGTGAAATGAATAGAAGCATACACGTCAACAAAATGCTCGTGTTAAAAATGCCAAATAATTAAATGTGCCAAAATTATTGATAAATATAGTCATATATTAATCTGTCATCAATGTGAATGTAGTCGATACATTCTGTAAGTTTTGTTACTAAATGTACAGTTGGATGGTATACACAGTGATTTATCAAGGACTTTTTTTTTCACTTCATAGCCATGTTAGCATTCACACAATATGGCTTTTTAAAATGTTCACTAGAAATTCTATATTTCAGGCAAAACATCCGCGCTTATTGTTCAGTATTTAAGATACCATCACAAAAACATTTTGTTTAATAATGATAACGATTCACAGTTTATTATCTTACCGTTAAATCACTATTTCCCATTAAAAGCAATGGCAACCGTAACAGTTAACACTTGATATTGCAATAAGCCAAGATTAAAAAACGAGAACATTTGTAAATTATTAAAATTATCACAATTATGTACAGTTTTGAATGATTTTTATTAGTCCCTTTTCTCTCTCACTTCTTCAGCCTTTTTCTCCGCAGTCTTTCGCACTAGACTGGGAGACAGATACTGGTTAACACTTTTGGTTTTGTCATGATATACTTAATATTAGTTGAACAAGTCCATGTAATTTTAAGGACCGCTCTCTCAACCATTTTGTAAATGAATGTGTGCCAACTTGTTTATTTTTTGGGATTCTTTCTAAATAAAAGCTGACTAATATTCTTATGTATTGATTGCAGTTTTTCAATGACCAAATTGGCTTTAAATGCTTTAAATGTTGTTTATGTGTCTATGTGGTGTTTTTAATATGCTTTAGGATAAACCATGTGCAAATTCATAAGCTAACACCATTGCTGAGTATTTTCTCCTTAAAACTGCTGTGAACCATAAACAGTCTCAGTGTTTCTGATGTCACAAACTACCTAGTAACCAATCACATCAACGTGTGATCATCAATCAGTGGATCTCTGAGTTGGTGCGAGTGAGTGGAGGCAGGGCTAATTTGTATATTCATAGAACCGCATTTTCTAAGGCCTTATCCACACAGACAGATGTATTTTTATAACCATGGTTTTCCTCCTGTCCCAAAAAAAAAAAAAATTATCTATACGCATTTTGATGGGTAGGTTTAGGGACAGGGTTGAGGTAGGTCATATATTTATATATACAGTAATGTAACGTTAAGTAAACACGTTGAAAAGCGATGCGTGTTGATAGCACGCCAAAAATGGAAATACGAATTGGCGTGTCATTCACACGCAATTTCACGAGATCAGTCTGAGAAACGCGCTGTTGAGAGCATGCCACACCCGCAGGCGGCGATATAACCCTAACAGAAGCCTAACAAAAAGTAATTACAGGTTCCGGTAGGTGATATCGGCGCACACTCTGACGTCGCAAGGCAAAACCCCCTGGTTTACTGTAACACAGTAACTGCCGTTTCTGAAAATCCTCACCCTGGCAAGGGTTTGCAAAAATTCGGTTTGAGTGTCCTGATACTGCGTTTGCATGTGGACGAACAGCCGAATCACATAAAAAAAAAGTCATGGTTATAAAAATACCTGTATCTGTGTGGACAAGGCCTAAATGAGGGAAGGGTGAAGGGTTACAATCAAGGGATTTTAAGACATCAATAATTTTTTTTTCCAAGGAAAAAACTTCCAAGTAATTTTGATGATCAAAGATGAGTTTTAAGGGATAAAATTACAGGGGTACTTAAGTTCTGTCTGAGCATGTAGTGCAAGAGTTTGAGGTAACAGAGCTTCATGGATCTAATTTTACAGAACATTTTGAGTCTTCTAAGAAGTATGTACTAATCGTTTTGAATAAAAAGCAATTTTAGCATGATTCTTTTCAAAGTGTTTCCAGTAATCATTGTCAAAATGATTCAATCAAACACAAAGACACAATCAAGGATGTCATTATCTTTCCAATAGATAATTCATGAAGTGATTTCCACTCATTCCTTGTTGCGTTGGCATTGATTTGAACGTGTCTGCTGGCCGATAAGAAATGAGAGGAACCAGAGAGGTGTTTTTGATCATAAATAATCATGCTGTGACACATTGGTGTTAATGAATGTCACACATTTTGAGATGACAGATACCCTCCCCCTGCTCTTCATACATAATCCTCCTTCCGTCTTTGCAGCCCATATGGTGCCCAGCACTTCTGGAGACATCCATTTAATATTTCATCTAACATTTAGTCTCAAAAAATTAAACGGCTCTTTGGGCTTTTAAACAGGGGCATGTATTGAATTGGAGGGCACTTTAGAAATTAATCTTTATCTAATTTCACCTCATCATCTGAACTTCTGTGTTTAAAAAAAAAATCAAAGATGTTCCCTGTATTTCTGAAGATTCTTGATGTGGCTTGGGACTTTCTGTTAAAAGACCGACTGTCCGGTTTCCGCTCCTTTATACTGGGTTTCCAAACAATGCTCCCTGCTCATTTATCTATTAGAACAAATTGCCTTTATCTTGACAGACCAGCATGGATACAATACTTTTCAGTTTTATTAGTAAGTGTAGCAAAAATGTTCATTAACAAAATGAATAGTTTAAGGTCAATTTTGAAAAAAAAAAGGTACAGTTTGCTTAATTTAAGAAAATATGGATATGGGTCAGGGAAACGAATACTGTATCACACCAACTTATCAAGGCAGAAGTCACTTCAGAATGAAACTGAGTGGCCGTGTTGGTGGCCAGCTTGAATTAAAAACACACAAAACACGGTGGGAAAAATGGGAAAGAGAAGTATAATCAACAAGAAATCTGAGCTATCTTTTTACAGACTTCCGAAAGCTACGAAAAAGAGAAGGCAATGATCTCTGCAATTCACAGAAACTGGTAGCGAAACACACAAATAGTAGTTGCCATTTTGTGTCAGATGTTGAATTCTAGGGTTCAATGTAAAAAGTTAGACCCTAAGTTGGACCCTAATCTAAAGTGCGACCAAAACGTTATACTCTTTATATAAAAACAGTATGGTAAGACTTGCAATGTGTCCTCAAAAGAACTTCAAAGATGCAATACAAAGAATAAGGCAGTCATCTGATATGGAGACAAAAGGAGGGATAGCTGTGGTTATCTACATCAGTCAGAAAATACTGACCTTTGGGTTATCTCCAGCATTTATCAGTCATTAGGTCAATGATAAGACAGGGGATTAGTGGGCTAAACTCAAAAACCGTCTAAGATGACTATCTGTGCTTCAGCTTCCCCTTTTTGCAACTCAATCAAAGCCGTCATTGATAAAGTCAATCACAGCACACCTAGATGACAGCAGGAGGAGCAACAGGACTGCCCTGAATATGCCAGTGCAGTGGAGACATCAATACCTCATTCAGTCTCACCTTTCATCTCGCTACTCTCATAATGAAGCCCCAGAGCCATTTCCTGGGGTCTGCAACTAGAGAGTGGGCTGCAAGAACACGATTACAATTTTATCAAAACACATGCATTATAAGTGGAATTGTGTGGGACATAATTGGGGCAAGAAAATTTCCAGCAGTAATCCTAATAATCCCAAATTCAAAAATGTGATTGTGCTTTAAATAATACAGCAATTCACTGCATAATTTATATTACAAGCTTTGGCAACAGACATGCAAATATTTCTGCACATACATATGCATAATGATGAACTTATGTTCCTTTCCAAAATAAAAAAGGTTGAAGAATTGATTCCATACATCAGTTAACCAGCAGTATGATGTAACATGACCTTAATATCTCTCCATCTAGAACGGCAAAAGAGAATTTTGATTGACGGCCCATTGGAATAATTTGAATTCACAATTTTGCCCTAGCAATGAATTTTGCATATGTCACCCAGACGAGGAGAACTACTTTGATATTAGGGTCAAAAAATATTTCCATTTCTCCAGTGCAGAGATGTGATTCATCGGGACAAACACTGTTCTACTTCTACGTACTATTCAGATCAAAATATTCAAAAAACAAATTAAAAACAAAAACCTTCAAGGATAATAGTTGAATTTTATGTTTTTAAATCACTTATTACAGTATTCTAGAATACCTAATCACAGCATTCAGTGGTCAGACCCTGCCACAAATCCATTAGTGAAGGTCACTTCAAGAAAGTGATCGTTTATTTAATCGTTTATGGTCATGTGACCCACCCAAGTTCTGACGATTCATTTTAAATCAAAAGTTGGAATTTACATTTAAACAGAATAATTCAAGGTTTGTTTTCTCGTGATATATTACAGTCACATTTCATATTATTTAAAAAAAGTTTCATGAGTAATAAAGGTGTTTAATACTTTGTGTTTAATGCTTAACAAAGTTAAGAGCAGAACGGGAACACACACACACGGGTATGAGGACAGGATGTGCTGATGTAACCGAGTCTGCTTTGAGCCGATCATGATTGCGCAGCGCTGTTTACAGTAAGCGTTTTAATAGTTTTTCTATTAAAATATGCTCAAGATGATCATCTTTGAGCGTGTTGTGCTCGAGACTCAGCCATTTTTTTGTCAAATGCGCATTCTGTTTGATCATACCCTTATGCCTTTCACTCAGACATCAATTTTTTTTTTTTTTCAAATTGAACAGAGAGAGAAATTAAACCGCTTCTCATCATATGGATGAAGACAACGGCGTGGCGTTTTAAGATAACTTCCGATGACTGACTCACAGAATTTACCGGTATTTTGCTGCTGATATGTGAGTAGTCCCTTACCGGTAAAAAGCCAGAACGCCACTGCATATGTGAACAGCATATTTGTGTATTTACAGGTAAAGACATTCTGGCAATTTTACGGTAATTTACCTGGATTTCTGTGAGAAAAGGGGGAATGTTTGTTTAACTCTTGTAAGGAGCACCCATAACACTTCTTCTGGCGAGAGATACTGGAATCCACGCAAACAGGTATTGGAAAACAGACAGTCAAATCTGAGAGGTTCCAGCAGGTTCAGGTACAAATTAAGCATAAAACTATAAACCTCTTTTTGACCTGGTAAAGATGAAGTGTCAAGTAGACGAGCTATGTGTATGCCTGACCCATAATTCAGTTGGGAGATGGTTTCACAGTATACTTGCAGCCCTGTCTGAAAGTTGCAGATGGCATCTGCTTTTGACATGTGATATGAAGTCTTTTCCCTGTAGAGCTGACATAGGACACACTGCTCAAAGCTAATCTTCATTTCGTTTTCCTCAAGGCTATCTTCAAACAACAGAAGAAAAATTCAGATTTCTTTTTTCTCTTGCGGTAATGGGTTGAGATTCTGCAAAGAAGGGAAAAAATAGAACCTGTTATCCCCTGGCTGTGTTGTCATGGAAACATTGGCTGTGCTCTTTCTGTGTGAAGAACAGGATGCCGTTTAGCATGTGGGATCTGAAGATGTTGTAATTGATTCATGTCTTTGTCACCTTTACAAGCCTTGAACACGTCTACAACAACTGATTTGTGGTTTTGAGGTACAACGATCACACCGAGGCACTAGCTGAGGTAGTCATGCAACATACTAATTTGTGCCGAAGTTCAACTAGTGTTTGCCGCCTTACACTGTTTCTATGGCAACCACTTCCATGCTGTGATTATTCAGCTCATCCAGAAGAGATTCTCTACTGTGCAAGGGTATTAATGTGCTTTATGTAACTGAGTATGTTGTGATAGAAACCACAAATATACCTTTGAGCAGCACAGACAGAGAATTCAAACACTACTGCAGTACTTCCAAAATGTACAAAAAATGGCACTTTGCTCTCTTGACTGAATTGCTTTCAGATGAAATGGAGTTAGTAATTGAGTATGGATACAGCTTTCTAAAAAAATCTACATCTAACAGATTGTATAAATGTGATCGAGTTACTTTTATTAAGTCAAATGTTGTACAGTGGACAACATGGTCAGACAGACAGTCTCTTTTGAATAGTCAGCAGAAGGGAGTGGGTGATCTCCAGTGCTTTAATGTCCCACATTATTCACGCTCACTTACACCCCCTCACAGACAGAGCAGTAAAGTTAAATGGTGTCTCTCTAAGAGGGGAGATATGCGTCTCTTCTATGACTGAAGAAATGGCTGAGTGTAGGCTATGAGTCACTGCTCCTTAGCATTACATAAATAAATTAATAAACATGAAATAAATGAAAGCATTAGTGTGATTCAATAATTTTCCTCATGGGTCTTTTTGAGTGTTTATCTAGAGTGGTATTACAGGCTACAGGAAAAACATAAAAACAAGCATGTGCGTGCGATTCATTTTTGCTTGTGTAATCTCATGTTTGTCGTTATCAACTCACTAATCCGGTTTAATTCCGATCCTGAGAATACTTGAGGCCAAGGGCAAAGTGAGGTGTGAGGTTGATATATGAGACGTGGCAGTACCTGAGGCCTCTGTTCCATACATCTGTTCATTCCCCATTTCCGCATCTGGTGTCTTTCTCCCTCTGTCCATCTGTGCACAAAAAACATAATATTGCCTTTAGTCAGAATTCATAGATATGACTTTCAAAGCCTCATTAACTGTAGAATACATAGAACCAATTAAAATCACGTGAGAACTGTGTAATAAAGATTTTTTTTTTTTTTTTTTTTTTACAATTGGTAAGATTTGTTTATGTTTTTTAAAGTGGCCTATTATGCTCACCAAGGATACATTTATTTGATAAAAAAAAATAATAATAATAATTCTTAGGATTTTTCATAGGAAGTTGAAAAGACATTATAAGTAGGGACAACCCAGCTAGCTCTGCAGTGAGCAGCAAATCATTTTAATGCACGACGTGGAGGAAAAAGAACTTCTTGACGCGAAGCACACCATAATATGGTCATTTGCCAGTATTGACAACTTAAAGGGTTAATTCACCCAAATATGAAAATTGCCTCATGATTTACTCAAGTCATCGGATTTGAGTAAATGACTTGAGTAATGATTTACTCAAGTCATCGGCCGGACTTCAAAATATAAACGTGTTGTTGCAAAGTTACTTATGGTTAGTAGAATGTCTTGAGAGCATCACATGAAGCAGACTCAATGAAAATTGAGTTGACAAATGTTGATATACTGTTGCAAAGCTACTAAAAGCCAACAGAATGTTCAAATGGGACCATCAAAATAAAATGTTACCCCAAACTTTTGATCTGTAGAATATAATAAGATATAATTTAAGGAAATTAAAGGTGATATTTTTAGAAAATCACATAAAAAGTACCTGACAGATATTATTAAAATGGGTGTCCTGGCTCTGTATATATATATAAGCATCAAGGACAAAATCAAAAGAAAGGAAAGAGGTCATAATCACTTGTCTATCACAGTTTTCTGACAGCCTACAGGATGCCACTGAAAAGCATCCCATGGTAACACTTGACATATGGTAGACATGGTGAGAGAGCTTGGTGCCAAAGAAGAACAGAAGGGCAGTCCCCTGGCAGGGAATTAGGCACTGTACCCAGACCAAGAGAGTGAGATTACTGGGTCTGAGGGTTTCGTACAGCTTGGCATTGCTAGCAGCTTGGCATTTACTCTGGCCAATGTGAAGGAAGATTTCATCAGTGTTACAAAATAAGCCCATATCATGGGGAAGATCAATGGCAGCAGTAATTTATGCTTCAGCTGTCCCACCCCTAGACAACCATTTCAAAAATTGTATAGACAGGGGATGCCTCATGTTATTTTTTCCAAACTGGCACCTTTGCAAAATGCTTTCTGAATGCCTCATGAATTCCAGATAGAATTAAAATAGAATGTAAGTCCTTCACATGCAAACTTAAGGTGAGGACATCCAGAGGTCGCTATAGGGCGTCATGTGAGCAGTTGCAGGGATGGACACATGTGAGCATGTATGGCTGCTTTGAGGGGGAGGGCAAACAGTTCATCGACTTCACTGCAGTCCCACTCATGCCACCACATGTGGTGCTTTTCACAGTGGGATCCTCATTTGTTGACGGGCACATTATTAATCCTGATGTTGAATTGATAGCTACCGCTGAGCCTGTTAGCAACATCCATGTGTGTTCTGGTGGCAAAACCTCCCAGAGAGCGGAAATAAAAAGGCACAATGACCCCTAGGGCCCAAAAACAGAGCAGAATGTAATAATAATGAAGTGGGGGAAAAATTGTTGTGTGTTTTGTTCAGCAAAAACAGGCCATCAAAAGCTGCTGTTTCCATTGTGTTTCAGTGTTATGGCGAGGCTCAGAGAGAGGTCTTTGTCGCATAATCTGCATCAATTTGCATTTGTTTGGCTATACAACACAAAAGTATTAATTTAAAACATACCCTTTCCCTATCTCTGCAAGCACCTGACGACAAATGCTTGAGGAAATTAAAAAAAATTAATTAACAAGATACAGATTTTTTGAAAACACAACGACATTGAACAGTTTAGCCTTTAATCATCTGAGTCCTGCTGCAAAGGCTCATTTGGGCTTCTGATTTTACGGAAGGTTGGTGGTTCAATCCACGGTTCCACCCGACCAAGTGTCGGGTTGTCAATGAGTAAGACACCTAACCCCAGCTGCTCCAGACGAGCTGGATGGTGCCTTACACCACTGTCAGTGTATAAATGAGTGAATGAATGGGTGAATTTGAGGCAATATGTAAAGCGCTTTGGTGGCTATTGTGTCCGTGAAAGCACTATATAAATGCAGTCCACTTAACATTCCACCATTTAAGTTTACATTTAAAGGGGACCTATTATGCCCCTTTTTACATTTGATCTGATGTTTTGTTTTATTATATGTGGCAGCAGGCATTCGTTAGGGACTGCTGCCGTTACTTTTGTTTTGTTGTTGATTTATTTACGTCATAAGTCTTTAAATGTCCGCTGGTTCCCGCCTCCTTCTTCCCACAACATCTAACTGCGCTACAATGTAATAAGCATGTTTCTTTAAATGTAAATAATCTGCTGTTCCCAACCCTGTTTTCCAGAAGAGGGCAGAACATTTACAGATCGGATACTCTGATCGGATACAAAAAATGTAATGTTAAATCAAAAGATCATTTTCGGTTTAAAGAAACAAAAAATAAAAAAAGTTAAAAAAAATAAAGATAAAAAACAAGGTTCCAACAGCACTGACCACAACGCATAACTGATTATAAACAGAAATGAGTGAGGATACAAGGATAGTTTCAAGAAACACAAACTCACATACACAAACACACATTGCGGCTGCATAGTAAAGCGCTGCTGAGAAGATAAAGTCCTTAGGCAATGTGCTCAAATTGTGTGTGCATTTGTGTGTGTGATCTAGAGAAAGACAAAAAGAGAGAACACTACAGATGTGTTTTATTTCACCTTGTCATGACCCTGATAAACAGAGTATGCATGGCTTCTCTGGCTCCAGGGTAATTTATGTGCAACATGTGTTTGTCATAATTAAGAGCACAGAGAGACTGCTGTATCTCCTGACCTGTCGGGAAAGTTACGTTCAGCTGACATTAACCAAAGAGCAAGTCCCTTAAATCCCTCCTCCCTAAATATTCATTTCAGTAGGACCTGACCAAAATGGCCTTTTCAATAGTTAATTCTTAAGTAATTACGTTTGATTGCCCCCAAACCTGTGTATGTGGTTAGACCTGTCTTCTTGCATTCTTCCAAAACAGGACATTAATAATGAACATTACATGGATACAGTGTCTTTAAATGACAAGAGAGAGTGTCGGCTTTGGACTTTAGTTAAAGGGTACATATCGTACTTTTAAATCATTCATTTTTACTTATAAATCATACATTTGTGGTCTATATAAAGCATAACTGCAATGCTTGGGTC
>JAOTRC010000005.1:15397429-15414415 GCA_027497675.1 Cyprinella lutrensis
AAAAGTAACAATAATAAAAACAAAGATTATCTGCGTCATTGTGCTTATCAAAACAGAAGTAATGGAGATTTGCTGAGTTTGCGGGCAGAAACAAACAGCCGTCCGCTTCAGTCTGTAAGAACTCTAGTTAGAAGGACGGAGACGCTTGCTTTTCCTTCTCTTATGGGGATGTGGAGGGCTGGAGGAGGGGAAGGGGATCTTTGTTATTCCAGCAAAGTTCATGCCCGAGTCAAACTTGGGCCAGTGGGCCGGTCGCACGCTACAGTCATGTTTGGGGAATCTGAGGGAAAAGGAGCAGGTTACAGAGGTGAGGAGAACTGAAGAAGATAAGAAGTCATGTTGGAGAGATATGAAGGAGTGAAGGGGAGGAATGATCTGGGGTGTTTGGTCATTGCTGACCCCTGCAAACTCAAAGGCAACTTTGAGGGTCGTGACTTGAGGAATGCTGGGAGGGGAAAATGATATAGCAGAATGGCGACCTTATGCTACCCCAACACGTGTCAGCTGTCCCAAAGTGAAAAACCATATGATCAAAATATCAAAGACTATATTACTACATGCACAAAGTAGCAAAAATATCAGGTTTAAATCAGTCTAAAAATTGCATGTTACAATATGATTTTTTAATTTACACCACAATATGTCACACTAAAGTTTGGGAATGGTACAATTTTACTAGTTTTGTCTTCTTCAAAATAAGTCTATTATAATTCAAGGCAAAAGCCAACAAACACAAACAAACATCAACAAACAAGTTGGGTTTCGAATTTTATGAAAAATAACTGTTCGCCCCGACAAACGCTGATTGAACATGTTCAGTCTGGTGAAAGGAGGGATGACACACTGATCCTACAAAACCCAACAAACGCGTTTGTTGGTGTTGGTCTCTGTGCTGTGTGAATTGGCCTTTATTTGATTAAAAACACTACAAAATTATATTAACCCATCTTCTTATTTTAATATAAATTTTTTAAATGTAGCCTACTTTATTCCTGTGATGGCAAAGCTGAATTTTCATTACCTTTTTCTCCGGTCTTCCGTGTCACATGATCCTTCAGAAATCTTTCTAATATTTTAATATACTTATATGCTGATTTCATTTCTTCACTTTTTAATGGCAAATTGCGGCCAGCATTCTTTAGACGTGTTATATTTTGGTGAGTACTGTGTAATATTTGTTTCCAGTTACGTTGAAAGTGGGCCTACTGATCAACCTCAAACAAAAAAAATCTCCCCAAACATAGTGTCTCAAATACCAAGAAAAGAAAACTGGAGAAATAAATGATGAGAATACAAATGAGATCGAGGGAGACCGTCACACCCCTCTCTGAAATTGTTCTTACCACTTTATCAAATTTCCCCTCTGACTGGACAACATTAGCCTACATATTACTGTTTGTGTCTCACTGGGAAATTTGGAAAGTAACTCGAGTAACCGTTATATGTACTGTATGTGTGTATGTTTCGTATGAGAAATGTGAAAGAGCAGAAGCAGACGGCACAGACTGTGGCAGGAAGCAACAGGGTCAGCTTCAGTGTTTTGACAGAGTATACGGACACAGACACGGAGACGGCAATGTGTGTGTGGAGAGAGAAACAGGAGAGGTTTGGTAAAATTGCTCAAACATTGATATTAGGTTGTGTCCCTGGAGGACAAGACATTCCTTTAAACATCCTCAGCCAGAGAGGATTACATATACAGAAATATTACTCACGCTGTCATCATATTTCCAATGTAAACAAAGTATGACAGCAAAAATTGAAATTAGATGTCCCATTACTCACTCCATACTCCTCTCACATTTCTTTTGTTTAAAAAAATAATAAATGATTAAATAAATTAGAACATAAATTAAAAACGGCTTAAATAACTAAATAAATATATTAAAGTTTGCCTATTAGAAAGACAATTTTTTTAATATAATATAATCAAATTTACATACCTCGCTATAGATTATCTGTGCCTAGTGGTGTAAACCCAATTATCATTCCAAATTAATTATGCCTGAAAACAATCTAGCAGTAAATCGAGTAAAATTGCAATCTTGTTTATGTCTTATTATTCAGAGCACAGCACTGGCTCATTGCAAATTCTGACAGCAGATTTTCTATGCCAATGCATATTCATATGTTTAACGTACAGACATGCATCCTTAATGCTCCAACCTCTCGCAGAATGCAGTCAACTCATTAATATTGTTTGCCGTGCATTTCAAAATAACCCAATGATTCTAATTAAGATCTGTGCCCTACAGAAAAAAAAGATGTGAAATTATTATTAGTGTCGTTGTTTTCATTGATATTATTTTGCATGAAAACATACAGACATAAACCTATTTGCTAGATTTCCAAGTCACGTTTAAACAATAGTTAAAAGGAGAGGATTTAAAACATCTGAAGGATTCAAGAGAAAACCTAATCTTGTAAAGAAAAAGGAATAAAAGAAAGTTTTAATGTAATTAGCAAAATAATTTCAGAATATAACCTACAATGTAATTGTAGTAAAGCATACCAATTAAGGAGTTCCATTAGCCTAAAATATGCATAAAAATCGTGTCAATATAGCACCTGAGATTCATTATAAACAGTCAGGGAGATAGTTTACTTCATCTGACCTTTAGAGTCAATATTACAGGCAGCTCTTGTGGGGAATGGTCTCTTCATGTGATGACTAAACTGATGCAGACAAGCAAACAGAAGCCTAACATTGTAACAAGAATTACAATGGTGTGAATCATGGGAAGCACATCATAAACATAAGTCTGCATTTACAGCATTCGCTAACACTTTAAAAGCCACTAAACCCTTTTAAGCACACCACTGAAACATGCATCGAAAAATCAGCCAAAAAAATTGCATCAGCACACTAACAGAAAACACAACATCTTAGCAGACTGTACGCACTAATTTACTACAGCACGGAAGTTAATGTGAGGAGGAGTGAGGGCATGGGAAAATGAGATCCATCAGGCCCAGCCTTACCTTTATCTTTATCTCAATGACTCACTTGTCATGATGTTAAATAAATAACATTAGCCAGCCAATGAGGCCGGAACTGCAAACAATCGACAACTAGTATAAATACGGACACATGGCTAGCCAAAGATGCATAGGTAATGTGCCAGCCTTGTTTATGAATTATTAATGATTTTCCCCTTGTCATTTCGAATGGGATGAGAGACGGAGCAAGGAAGGAGAGGCGGTACACTCCTCAAACAGATTTCCAATTTATTCCTCTGTAGTTTGTCCGTCAGCCCTCCCTCTGACAACATAATCCCAGCTAATCCGCCATGTTCACTTTCCCTTGTTGGCTCTCATGCAAAAGCGCTCAGGCAAATCTCGCTACCTGTCAGTCAAAAGCTTGCAAAGAGACAAACACAGTTAGGGAGGCTGCCAGTCGTTGTCCGTCGAAACGCACACGTGCATCAGACAAACCCTCTCTCACACACATTAAAATATCTCCCCATTCTTAACTTGCTAGATTTAACCCCTCCATCCCGCTTTGCAATCCAGTATAAACAAGCCAAGGCTGGGTGACTAAACCAAGTCTAACTGTATGCTCTCATACTGTAACCTCATGAACCAGCGTTGTGGGCGAGAGGGAGGGCACTGACAGATTTTAATCCTCACTGAGAAGAGGGTTGGCTGTCCCTTCACCTGCCAACTTCAGTTAAAAGTTCTCATTGCTTGTGGAGAAGTTACTCATTTCAGGCTGTCAGTACCTAAGCTATTAAATGTTTGTGTTAAATGAAAATAATACTAATTCATTATATAAACAAATAAATGAAAACTACTCACGCTAAATCAATCCAGCCGTGAATCACACCACCCATCTGGCATTTTTAAAAATCATGGGAATTGGGAATTCCTTCAAAAATCAGCAGACGAAAAGGTTGCCTTCCAAATTAGCATATGGAAAGATATAATCTGGGACTGAGGACTTCTTGGAAGTTGGAACTGTTCAGGCAAAGTGACAATGTGATGTTTCTTGTTCTTTTTTGTGAAGTGTTTTTTTTTTTCAGTCCTTTTTAGGGAGATTGTGTGTGTGTGTTTTAGGGGGGGTTCGAGATTGGGGGAGAATAGAAGAGGGAGGGAGTCGACAAAGTGTGTTCAAACGCCTCCTCTCCTGATATTGATGCCAAACAGGAGAATGATTGACAAGTGAAAGAGAAAGCAATGCATCTATTCAGTTTTGCATCTGTAAAGCCTTTATAAAAAGTGAATTTCATATACAATTAATATACAATCTAATATTTTTTTTATTCTTGTACACTACTTATAATATACATTAAATATTATAAAAAAGATGTACTTTTCAAAATATATCAAATATTTTAGACAACTCAGAAACATGAAAAAAATGTTCAGGTGGAGGCTATTTTTTTTTTTTTTTTTTTTTTTTATCGTGAGGATATATGTCTGGTTTCTATGAACCTTCAGCTCCTTCTAAATCTCATGTCTCTCTTTTCCGGCCTGCTGTGGGAAAAATCAGAACAAATATGTCCTCCACTTCAGAGCTTGAGATAAAGCTGATCACTGGAGGTGGATGACGAGCGAGTGTTGATCTGTCCAGGGAGGATTGTGGGCGTGGGGACTGAGTGTGAGTGGGATCCAGGGGCTTGGGTGAACATGACATATGGCAGATAAAGGCTCTCTAGTGGGTTAACACTCACGCTTGTACCACGGATTGCCCCGAGAAGCCCTCTTTAAGGCCCTGGCATCCATCCTGATAGCATGACCCAAAGCGGTTCATGTTTTTCTCCTAGAAAGACGGGCTTGCAGATTGCAGAAGGTCTTCCAAAGGGGACATGCACTTGTCTAAAATCTACTCCTAAGAGTAGAGGTGTTAGGATAACCCTGAGAATAACACACTTGATGTTGGATCCACTGAAGATGCACAGAATCAAAAAGGGCCTCCAAACAGTAGTTGCATATGATATTTGAAATGACAGGGATGTAATACCTGCTGACAGTAGATTAAGAACCAAAGACTCCACTCAGACAGCTGGCAGGCATACAGTTGGGCACAAGTCTGTTTGAGGAATTCAGTTAAACTCAAAATAATATGGTTCAGCTGGCCCATAAACATATCTCAGCAACTTTTGTTTGGGCATTTAGATCTATTAGTTGGATCTTTCTAAAGTTTTTTTTTTTTTCATTGAATAAAGACGGTTGTGCCCACAGTATATTACTGCAACAAACTGTACATACACATAACATGATACTACCTGTTCTGTTTTTCAAAAGGCTATCATCTAAATAGAGTGTTGCAAATTCATTCTCTCCATCTCTCCAACAATTATCATCACCTGCAATCAGTTTATACCATATCATAATATGTGGATAGTTCTGATGGTACTCAGAAACAAAGCCATGAGATCTTCAAACAAAACAGGGAAAGAGAAAAGGCCATAAAATAGTGAGTGATGGCGATGGTATTTCAGGCAGCAGCAGGCGCTGTCAACACATGTTTGCCTGGCTTTACATAAATAGGGTAATAAATAGATCGATCACTCGCAGCCTAACAGATTCATGTCACTTTAAAGCAATTGGACTTAGAGCAGACCAGCACACATTACCTCATTACACAAGACTGACCTCCACAAGGGAATGTGTGTGTGTGTGTGTGTGTGTGTGTGTGTGGGCCCAATTTTTCATACTATTACTGCTAAACATAACACGGAAAAGACTAAACAAAAACTGAACTATATATTATTTCATAGAGCATACTATTAAAATATTTAAATAAGCAAATACTGCACCAACCAGAGCACATATACTGTACAAAATTAAAAGTGGTCAAGTGGCCTTTCAAAAGGAAAGATGTCACATCCATATTTAGACCCCAAGTGACTCCTAACACACAGCTGTTATAAAACACAAATTTGTTGGATAATCCTGCAAAGCCTGGGATGGACAGACCAGAGCATTGCTGGTCCCACCAGTGCTCATAAAATAAATACCAGCAGGAGTGTGATGGCAGTCCATAGTAGACCGCAGTTATATTTAGGTAAGGACATGAAAGAGGCTGATCCCTTAACAAAATAAAAGGCAGAGGCGCTAATCTCCAGCCGGGGAGTCAATATTGTTGATGCCTTGTGATGTACGAGTGAGAGGTCAAAACCATGGCGGTGACAAGTTCCTGCCAATGCTTTATTTTTCAAATAGTTCTTGTGCTGTCAGGGGGATCTGTCACTCACTTTGAGCCTTTGATAGGGTGTCAATCTGTTTCATATAGTGTGTGTATACTGTCAAGCCCCTCTGTGCTCTTGATCTTTTAAAGCTCTTCCACTATATGATTTTACAAAACTTGTTTGGCTTCAGCTACAGCTTAAGAGAGGATAGAGCACATGAAAATTGTTTTACTATTTCCCAAATCAATACATATTTCTGATTCCATTTGAAACTTAATATAATCTTTGAGTCAATCCTCTAACTTTTCAGTTAAGAGTGCAAAATTCTATTACAAATGTCTTAATGTTGAAACTGAATAAAGTATTTCTATAAAGAAGTTTTACCAGACTTTTTATAAACATGCTCAGGTAAAGCTCAAGCACTTACATTTTATCAAAAGGGTGCTATTATGCCATTTTATGAAGTCTTGATTTTGTTTTTAGTGTGTACTAGAATGTGCTTTCATGCTAAACTGTTAAAAAAAAACACACACAAAAAAAAAACATATTATTTTGCATTATTACAGCACCTCTCTTCCAAGTATGGCCCGAACTCTGCAAATATTTCCTGTTTCGATAAAGCCCCTTGTTCTGAAATACGAAACATACTGTGATTGGTTAGCTGGACAATGTGTTCTGATTGGCAGTGCTTAGTGGAGAAGCTGTTCTCCGTAAAATGTGTAGCACACAGATAAATGTTGGGGTTATAATGTTCAGAAAAGTGTTCAAATAAATTTTAAACACTCTAAGTTCATCAGCCTTAGGAAGGTCAAACAAATGAGTTTTGAAAAAGGGCTGTAAAAACAGCGTCTCTATGACATTGCGACAACACTGTCTTCTCTAATGCAGCGGCTTCACACCTATTTTTGTGTGTATTCCTTGGGCGGGGGATTATTTAAAGAAGGAACATTGTGACTTCATGAAGCCCGGAAAAAACCATAGACAGTAAAAGAATAGGATATAGAATAAAGAATGATATAATATAATAATATAAAATAAAATTAACTAACATGATTTCCTTTTTAAATGTATGAATATTTTGAGACGCATGACTGGGACATGAACATGCACTACATATGGGATGGAAAAAGCGGAAATAATCCCAAGGGCAGGTGTGTGTGTGTTGAAAAGAATGTTAAGAACAACAGAATAAGATGTGCGTTGATATGAGTAAGTACAAGTGTAGATTATTCGTGTTGATAAAAGATACACACTGGGCCATGTAATGGCAGATATGTTCACAGGATGGATCTCAAACTGTAATGGATGGTGCTTGGGAGAGTGTGGAACAGGAATAGACTCCCTACACCTCCCTGTAACAATCAGTTAGTCTGAGTCACACACTAACCTTACAGTCAAACACTCAGAGGGATATTGATACTCAAGAGTCAGGCAGTAAACCATTCATCCATAAGTTCCTCATCAGCTTTTCTGTAGACTTTTACCTTTGTAAAGTCAAACTACGAAACATTTACTTTTATTGTAACTGAACTGGCAAGGTTAAACAGTGCAGTGATTATACTTGTTGTAATAGTCATGTCTGTTTGTATAAAGCCTGCGAGGATCCTAAGAGCAGTCTGTTATTAAGACATCGGGAAAAGGGTGAGAGCAGCAAGACTACATGAGGACAGCTCAAATTGAAACCAGATGCAGGCAGATTCTAATACACTGAGAAGGGGGCTGGAAAAGAAGAAGCGAGAAGGAAAGAAACACCGATCATTTAAAAAGAGACCAGCTACTGAGAGAGACAAATAGAGAAAAAAAGTGTGAAAAACTTTAAGGTCAGCAGTTAGATCACCCCCAAAAAATGCAGTCATTATAAACTCATCCCCAAACTGAATGCTGTTATGTTTTTCAGTGGAATACGTTAATTCTAATTCTAACAGTTGGATGTTCATGGCTGCTTCAAATACATTGCAACAATATTAAAACACAGACAGAGAGAAAAAAATTGGTTTAGTATTTCACACTGATTAATTGTCACATAAACCACTTTTTTTCTGAAAATGACTAATTATTAATAGCCTGGTTAACCTATTGAGACTTCTGGGAGGTCTGGGAACCACATGTTCATTTTCTCGTATTTGATCCATGTTGGCCAGCGTTTTGACGCGCAGCATTTTTCCAAATGAAGCGCCGCCTTCCCAGGAAGCTTTGCGGGTGCCTTAATGTCGCGTGACATCACCCATAGGAATAACAGACCGATCTCATAAAATGGCATATGAAACGCCAATTCGAATTTTCATCTTTGCGTGCTAACACGCATAATCGCTTTTCAGCGTGTAAATGAACGCCATTGACTTAACGTTACATTACTGTATAAATAAATAAAACCTACCCGTCACTGGGGATAATACTATTTATGAGACTTCCCCTACCATCCTAGGAAAAAAACAATATCACTCCCCAGATGTAGATCTACATTTTGCTTCATTTCGCTCAGACATTTAATGGCGTGTACATACACGCGGAATCGCTCCGACATTTGACGGTGTAGACATAAACGCATACACACGGATACACGCGGATAGCTCAAAATGCGTATAACACACCACTTGACTTGAAAGTGGTGTGTATGTTTACGCAAAAGTCATGATGTCATGTTGGGAATAAAGCGAAGCGGGGCACGACATAAGTATCGCACGGACAAGTGGATCCGCGCCATTAGTTACGCTGATGTGCTGCTCAAGTGTCGCTTGCGCTTACGCTGTGAAACGTCCTTAAGGCTGCATCGAAAGGTAACTTTGCGTCTGCTCCCATGTTGGACCCACAGGTATAAACAAACTGCTTTGGTGTGTCGCTCCCTCCCCGTTCTGTGATTGGTCCCCTCGCTGAGGTGAAAATCTGGTCTATGGTGTCCAGATCTAGCAGCATGAATAAAATCGCGCAGGGAAAAGGCAGTATGGGGAAACCCAAGCTAAATTATTAACATTAATGTAAACAATAATGAGGGGTTTTTGACCCACGGTTAGTGAAGTGTGAACAGGAAAGATTATCCTGTCCGAATTTTGTTTACGTGGTGTGTGGGAGAGAGATGTGTGTACGAGGTAAGGGGAATGTACCAGCTCTGTTCAAACACTAACAAAAGAAATATCCATGTCCATGAATCTAGCTAGGGCTGACGTGAAAAAAAAAGTGGATGGTATTTTAAAAGGGGCATCGATAATATTCGGATTTATACTTGATAGTGAAGAATACGTATCACCCTCTTTCTTTTCTTCCTCCTTTCATTAGGCAACTGGTTATTCTCACAGTGGTGCGAGCAAGATAATATATCAAATGAGGCTCCCTGAGTTTATAGGATTATATCATTAGTTATAAATAAGTGTATAAAGGAGTTCAATGGGGCTCAATAAAGTGAAGTGAATTGTATAATCATACAATGTACATGCTGTGCACTATATATAAAGCAAGAGGACTGTATAGTGTCAGTTTTCAAATTCAGTCGAAGAAGTCACTTTCCTACCCACAAGACATAAAATACATCTGCTGTAATAAACATGTCAGCCACTGCTCTTAAATTGATATGTGTGCTCATTTGTTTCAAATATTCATAACAATACCCTAATTAAAAACATAAATTTGATTTAGACTCACTGTAAGAGGTGTATGGAGGAATTTTTAAGCGTCACCCACAAATGGTGAGTAATGTTAATATGCAAATTTATCTTATTTAACTAGTATCATTTTATTTGCTGGAACAGAATACAAGAATTGAGAAAATTGTAAATTTTACCTCAATCTACCATTATGTCGATAGATAGGTTGATTGATGGATAGATATACTGTAAAAAAAACAAACAAAAAAAACATTGCAGTCTCATATTTTTAAGTACAACCAACTTGTCAGTGTAAGTCATTTCAAAGAAAAAATTTAGTTCACCTCAAAATTAAATTTTTCTGATCCTGATTTACTCACCCCAATGCCATCCAAGATGTTCATATCTTTCTTTCTTCAGTGGCAAAGGGTGGTGATGGCGCAGTGGATAAGACACATGCCTTTGGTGTGATGGTCAAATCCACAATGAGACACCAATGGGTGTCTCCAGAGGTGTGCGTCTTCTGTATATAGCAATTGTAAGTCGCTTTAGACAAAAGCGTCAGCTAAATGAATAAATATAAATCCGGAAAAGAAATTAAGTTTTTTGAGAAAAACATTTCAGGATTTTTCTCCACACAATGGACTTCAATGGTAACCAAATTGTTGAAGTCCAAATCAATGCAGTTTCAAAGGGCTCTGCACGATCTAAGGAATAGGGTCTTATCTAGAGAAACGATCTGTCATTTTCTAGAAAAAAAAAAAGATTTTATTTGATTTTAATTGCCATTTAATTATCCTCTGTACACAAAGCAAGTTGTCTATGACTATAAATATTAGAAACCTAAAACTACGGGATAAGATTTACACAAGGTCAAGACACTTTCCATTACCCTCTTTGTGAGCAATAACACACATCATGCGTGAGATTTAACCCCGACTCATTGGTGGTGACTGAAATGGCAGCACTAAGCCCACCAAGTACACAACGGCACAAAGAAAAATGATGCCCACAAATTCCCTGCCTTGATTCTGTCAACCTTTGGCGTGACCCATCTCACCACCTGGGGTCTTTATTGCAGCCGATCACTCATAGCGCCTGTAGCCTTACAGTCGCCATGCAGCACACATGTGTGTGTGTGTGTGCGTGTGTGTGTGTGTGTCTGTGTGTGTTTCGATGCATAATCCTGACTAATACAAAGCATGCATGGGTGAGGCTCAGCAGTCAAAGCATTTTCCTGGAGTGTGTATGTGCTCTAACTCCACAGCTCATCAGTCACACATGCAGACAGCAATGCGGCTGCCAAGCTCATCACTGGCGCAAACTTGGCACAGAAACAGATGGCAATATTATCCACTCATCAGCTTTCTCAATGCCCAAGTTACATACCACTCTCCACATACCAACCTATTCCAATTAGAACAGCTATGCTAGCTGGATAAGGAAAAATGAATCACTGGTGTTTAAGCATAGATTCCCAAGTTCAGAAGTTGAAATGTATACTGAGAAGCACAATAGATGGCCTTTTATATCACTCCCTTAAACACACTGAAATGACTGATCAAGTGTCAGTCAGAAAGTTAAACAGAGGGGATGTGTGTATGTTGGCGTGTGCTTACGATGGGATCCTAAAAAATCTGAGACCAATAGAGAAAATGCTTTTATTTTGCATAGTTGTTTTTTTATACAAATTGTATTATTGGCATAATGTTTTAAGTGAAAAGATGAAACTATAAAAGACAAAAACAAATTAGTATTTAGTATGCCCATCTGAACGTCTTTACAAAGTTCACATGATCAGCTTCAAAAATGTGTTTATTTGATTATTCTTATTTATGACAAAAAAACATAATAAATGAATCAATAAATTAAATGAAATAAAATGACTAATAAAATGTACTAATATAAGCTATAGCCTTAGGGCGCAGAGTTTACTGCCTTTGTGTACACTAGCACACATTGTGTGTAACATTTTTTACAGTAATTTTTTTTAAAGAAATTAATAAAATGCTTTTATTCCAAAAAGAATGTACTAAATTTATTTTAACAGTAAAGTAAAGTGACAGTAAAGACATTTATAAAGTTGCAAACGATTTTGGTAACACCTTATTATGGTCCACCCACTGTAAAAAACTCAGAACTTTTGATGAGTAAAAGCAATGTAAAAACATATTTCAAAATTTATTGATCAAATAAATGTCCACTAACTCTTATTAGAGTATTAACAGAAGTGGACAGTAACAAATTTACTTGATTGCTGTATAAGTACACTTTTTGAGTATCTGTACTATGCTTGAGTATTCTTTTTTATGGAAACGTTTTACTTTAACTTAAATTAAAGACAAATATCATACTTTTTACTCCACTTTTTACACCATTTGGGTGTTCAAAACCATTATGCACTTATTCAATCTCACATTTAATCCCACAACTCAAACTGTGTTCTAGAAATAAATTTGATATTGATATACGAGAGATGTGATTTCAGACACAACCAATATCTGATTAACGTGATTATTTTTACTATAGTCTTCTCGACTAGATGTCATCCTTTTTTATTATTATTATTATTATTTTTTACCTTAGGATGTTACAACGGGGTCCCTTAATATGATAACACTTTATGTTGATGCTCCGCTAAAAGACATTCTACTGACTATAAGTAAATGTATATCTACATGTCAACTTATTACAAACCCGAACCTTAACACCCAACCCTAACCAAACATACTAATCTACTAATGCTCTAATGTGAGTTGGTTGATATGTAGTCGCAAAGTTACTTATATTTAGAAGAGAAGGTTAAAGGTTTACATTGATCAAATAAATTTAGCTTTTGAATGGTATGGTCTCAGACTTTTGGAACCAACTGTATGTCTGAAATTTTAGGGAGCAAATGAGAGATGGCACAGCAAGATGAATACAAGCAGTGTGTAAATGCTCCACTGTAAGTGTGTGATGTAATGACAGATATCTATGGCAGCTTGGACCCTGTGGGAAGACAAAGATCCACAAGATCAACCTCTAACCACACATTTTCATTCGCTCACTATTTCAGTCATGTTACAAAATGGATTTATCCCTTCATGTCACACCTTTCCTAAAGAAATATGTTATTTCAGATGGTCATCAATGTGGGGCTTTAAACAGTGACATGTTTTTGCTGAGAAAAGCCTATAAATATGTTCATGAATGGATTTACATCTGTATTCTCCATTAGTAATTTCATGTCTGACCCAAAACTAACTCTGGCTCTTGTATACGTCTAAGAAGAGCTTACCTTCCTCCACTTTTCTCAGGAAATTGCCACAGAGTTTCTTAAAGCAGTCTTTCTGTGTTTTTGCTTTGAGATTTAATCCTCTCTAACACACAAACACAGATTTTTGTATTTCCCTCAACACCCACTGGGTAGTCGTGACAACCTCACAGACCTCACAAAGCCGAGCATGTGTGTGACCTGTCCAGCTCTGTCCGACAAGAGGGAGGCTTTATTAATCTCACTCAGTTGGCGCACTGCCTTTGTGTGCAGGGGTCACCTGCCTGACCACAGGAGACACAGATGCCCACCACAATGCTAATCCACTCCCTTGCCTGACTTCCATATTGGCCGGAGTCAAGGGGGCAGGCTTCCAGCATGACGGCTCTAATTGGCTTTCTTAAGGCCACCGATGGAGACATCCATTGGCTAGCGGTGACAAGGGGCAGGAGGAGCTTGTGAATTTGTGGGTGAAACACAGGATTATGGGATGAAAAATGGCCCAAGAGCTGAAGGCTCGAAGAACAGCGATGAGCTTCACAGCTGATTGAGTATACACAGAGATTTTGAGCATCTAGCTCAGAGAATTCGTTTTGGTCTGTAGCCCTTTGGATTTTAGTCTTTATTGACGTCAATGGTTTTTGTTGTTGTTGGATGCAATTTTGTCTATTAGTTGTTTCTGACAAACACATACGCACAGTAGTAATGGACCAATGCATCACCTGTGACATCCACAACTTGATTTCATAGCCAAGCCAATTCCATATTTGAAATGTGTGTGTTTTCCATGGAATTGGGCTAGCTCAACATTGAAGACCAAAAACTGTTACCATTAAATCATTCCAGTCTGTTATATAGTAAACAATGTTGTTTACCAACATTAATTCAACATTAATTCATCAAAACGTATAAATAATGGATGAAGTTTGGAGTATATGACAGGGAGTATTACACGGGGCTACTGGTAATGCCAACATAATGACTTTAACTTATGTTAGTTTAACATTTGGAACACTTTGTGGGTCTTGGCAGACTAAACAAAAAAGTTTGGAAGTGGTACCGATGATGGCTTTAAAGTTATGAGGATGAAGGATAGAGGAATGTCTGTGCTGCTGCTCTTTTTCTTTCTCCCTCTCTTTCGTACTGATAAGAGGGGCCACATTCCAAGATTTGACCCCACCTAAGACTGTCCAGCACTGGAATATCAATGGAACACACACACTCACACACACACACACACACACACACCATTTGACACCCCCACCAATAAACTAATCACAGAGACACAGATAACAGTGTTCTCTGTCTGGGGGTTCACTTTCTACTCTCTTCCTTTTCAACAAACTCTCAAATGTCAATGAAATGTTATTACAATTTAAAATAATCTGTTTTCTATTCAATTATATTTTAAATATAGTTTTAGATATAGTTTTAAATATAAGTTAAACATAGTTTTAAATATATTTTTTTTCTGTAAAAAAATCCCCATGTAATGGCAGTGTGTCATAATTCTTCAGAAATCATTCTAATATGCTGATTTAGTGCTCAAGAAACTTTTCTCATTATTATCAATGTGAGAAATTGTTGTGCTGCTTATTTGTGGAAACAGTGAACTTTTTTAATCAGGATCCATTGAATAGAAAGCTTAAAAGGCAGCATTTATATTAAATGCAAAAAAAAAAAATGTATGAAACATTAAAGTTTTTACTGTGACTTTTGATCAATTTAATGCTTCCTTGCTGAATTAATAGTTCAAAATTCAAAATACTTTTTGAAGTTTTCCTGGAAAAACAATGGATCTTACAAAAAAAAAAACTAATGTAAAAAGTTTTACAAAATAATTAAAAGATTTTACATTGAATTAATTATAAATAATTGTTTGTCTTAGGTATTTACTGGGTGTGAGAGGTCTTGTGTTCGGCATCAACATGTGTGGACAGTCTTTGATAAGACTACAGATGTACTGTCTCACCTCTGCTAACTGGACAGGGTCTAAACTGTTAGGCAGCTGACCGATGACATCGTTATCACCGCACGACAAGCTTTCTGTCAGGTCTTAGTGTGATTGAATGAAACAGACAGATTCCAGGTTTGTTTTCCAAATATGCCACCAAGCTGACAGCTAACACACACACACACACTTACACTTCCTTGCAAAATGTTCAACTTTCTGGACTCTAGAAGAGAGCTACATGCAAATAAAACGCCTTATTTATTAATATAATCAACACACTGAATCATAAAACCATCCACTTACAGCTAAGATCACTATCCCTGTCTCACAAACATGCATGTCTTTTGCAAACTGTATAAATCAAACCAGCTATCTGGTTCTGGATGGTAACATACCACATGGAGCCCAGTGGGTCATTTATCTGTCTGTTTCTATGAAGTCATCCAATAGTCTCTTACTATCAAGTGCTCCAATCACATCCATTCTGCCTAGTCTACTCATGTCCTATTGGTTAGTTTGGGTAAACACTCATTCCCTTCACAAATCCCACCCACTGACAGACCTACAGACCACAAAATAAAAGTCAATAGCCTATAGTTTGTTCTGGATGGGTTAAAAACTAACTATTTCAAAACTATAAAATAACATGCAAGGTTTAAGGTGTAGCTACTGTAAGACAGAAGGTCTAGCTGCTATAATTAATGAACTAGTTAATTGCAACAGGGAGTGAAGAGTGCCATATCGTAATTACTGTAGGTTAAATAAATCTCTGTGACATTCGCTTGGTTTTTACATTCAAGAACATCAAAATTAATAAGTAATAGGCTGCTGCAACAGGGTCGTTTTCAGAGGCTGGATGTCAATAAAAGCTTTTATTGGACTAACAAGGACGTTTTCATTTCTGAAACTTACAGGATATTCTTATAATATGATGACCTCTTAGATGTCAAAAGCTCAAGGAAAATTTGATTCCTCAGTTCATCACCCCTTTAAGCATTGGATGAAGCAAAGGGACCCACAGTAGTCCAGTGTGTCAAAAAAGCTGCCAATGACCTCAAGGTGGCCTGACTCAGAGCAATAGGAGGAAGATAAGATTATGGAGAGTAATTCCAAAGTTCACACCAGACAAAGTGCGTCTTAGGCTGTAAGTGCAGTAGGTGCTTAATAGGATATTGTACACTGTACAACATTGTACGACCGACCACTGAGAATAAGCTTCATTTGATAGATTTGCTTTAGATTAGATGAATAATGCAGATAAATGGAACATATCAAGGCATCTGTACAATACCAACAATAACGACTAACAACAATTAAACAACAATCATGATGTTGTTTTAAGGATGAGTAAGAGAAAGTTCCCCCTGAAACAAAGTGCCCTGGTTGGGAATCAGTTAATGGTTAGGAATATCAGTCACTTTAGGGTTAAATGTTGCTATTTGTTTTGAGATTCTGGCTGTAATTTTAGATCTTCCTGGTCCCAAAAGCAAAGCAAAACTTTCAATAAACAGATGTACAGTACATCCACAGCTGTTCGAGACATGTGCAGTGCTCAACAATCACAACTTTTTGCTATTTTCACAACAAGAAGTTAAAACAGTCTATGCTATTTCTGTACAACTAGCAGAAAATAATGGTCTTAGGTCAGTCCCTAGTGGTCAGGTGTGCTCTTTACAACTGACCACTAACAGGACTGTTACATGTACATATTATACCATCAGCCAAATGCCAAAATATTGCAATATTATTTAATTAAATAGGACTTATCATATACAGCTTAATCTTTATAATAAAATTAAATAATAATTAAAACTTTTCAACAAAAGTAACAAAGCATGTTAACTGTTTTAAGTGTTAAAATGTATACTCAATAATATTATTGAATATTATTATTTTTTTTAAACAAAAGGTAACGCTTTAGATTACAGCCTAATACTGCCTAATAAGCAAAATACTGCATAATTAAATCGATTTTACAGCGTAACCTTCGGTAATTATAGTGTACCTATAACTTACAGTAAGGGAAAAATATTTTGTTCAAATATAAAGTTTGAGGAATAAAGG
>JAOTRC010000005.1:15420312-15432207 GCA_027497675.1 Cyprinella lutrensis
ATCCCATATCTCGTTCACACACACACACACACTCAAAATCCATACAGCTCAGAATATAATACAATGAAAATGAATCGCATTAAATGTAACGGAAGACAAATAGGACATCTTGATTTAACCCTGCATTTAATACCAAACAAATAAAAATATATACATTTCTTTAGACTTTCTGAAGCCTAATTAACACACTGCAGTTTCATCCAAAGGCTTGGTTCTTATTCTCCAGTAATCTTTCAGTTCCTACAAGTAATTGTCTGAGAAAATAATTACTGTTAGGGCTAGTGCTTTTAGAGATGTGGTGACGCCCAAACCTGCCTTGTACACGCCTCAGTCGCGTAATGAGAGAGAGAGAGAAGAAGACGAATGAGTCTGTATTAGTGTGTGTATAGTGTACCTATGTGGAGTTTGGCAAGCTGATTGGGAAGGCATTTGAAACAATAGGCCTCCCTGGTGGTTTAAGAGTATATCCGTGGATTTGAAGGCTCAGGAGTCTTTAAAGTTGTACGGCAAAGCCATAAAGCTCACCACACCCAAGAGAGAAGAACTACCCCGCCGTCTTTTCTCTTTCCATGCATAGACACACTCTCAGTCATATGTATGTAGCCTAAATCACCTTTTTAGGCAGTTCTATTTCAACATATCCAAAGGCAGAAACATAATTATATTCTATTATAATCGAATTGTTTATTTTATTTAGAATCATATTTGATTTTTTCTATTATACCACAGGCTATAATGAAATATGTTGACCTATAATTGTAGACGGTCTTAACTTTTTAATAATGCATTTGATTGCATTTCATAACAGGGATCTTACAATACAAAGAGGTTTGCTAATTTAGGTGTGTGAGTGTATGCATAAGACTGTACGGGATATCTGCAACTGATTAAAGCGGTGCGAAATGTGTATACTGGGGCTGATTTTCGAACCCAAGCCTGCCATTTGTAAGTCGGCCACAGCAAGGCGAATTATTCGATCTCTCTGCACTGCCGAGTCGCTGGAACGCATCTGAATAACACCGCAGCCTAAGAAAACATCTGCTGGCACATGTAACACTGGACACACCACTGAGTGTTTTCTATTATCACGTCACATAATCTGACATATCCAGAGAGCGTCTCTCACTCCCTCTCTCCCACTCTCATCTGTAGTCTTCCATTGTCAACATGCTTTCAATTTCTTTTCAATTCCATCTTTTGAAATAGCCTATGCATTTAGCCACAGGGATTTTAGGTTACGTGCTAAATCTGACAAATAATGTCTCCATAGTGCAATATTCCACAGACGATATGCAGAGATGGACCTGACGTACACCGTGATAACTCAGGAGAATTTGTACAAGCATAATGAATTTATGAGAGGAGCTTGTTTTATGTGTAGTTTCGCTTAGCCGGCCGCTATCGGAGTTTGAAAGAGTTAGGCGTGTAGGAGAACCGAATTGGTTATACAGTGAGACAGATCACTTAGAATGATGTGCCTTTGTGTCTGAGATTCATTCTGCAGACTATGTTCAATATTTGCAATATTTGTTGAGGAGGAAACAAAATAAATGTCACAATTTTTCCTCAGGACAAACTGCGTTATCATGTCGCCTAATTTCAAAAGAGGCTTTCCCTCTCGAGCTATGGGAAACCGAGGTCTTTTACGTGAGCAGAAAGGCGGATGGAAGGAGCCAGAAAAACCCACCGCCACGGGTCGACAGGGACGGATAGGACTCCATGGTAACACAGTTGTCACAGGGCTCTTCCGAGGGTCACGCACTTCATCATGGCTACAGATGTGCGTACACGCACGTTATAAGTCCCATCTCCCTCCTGTCGACCTCCTCAATCCACTACGAGCTTAGTTTCATTTGCATCCGCGCTGGTCAGGGTAGAGAGAGTTGGTTTAAAGGAGGCTATTTGTTGTGCTCTCGGTTAATACCACGCAGAGCTTTAAATACCCATATCAAATCTTTGCGGCTCAACAGATTCAGTTTTGCAAACCTGTATCGAACAGAGGTTCAATCCGGCAGCTTAGAAGAGTACACTCCTTTAAGTTCTGTGATAAGGTAAAACCAATCGCTGGATTAGAGACTGTCTCAGAATGAGTGAGTGTGTGTGTGTGTGTGCCTCTGTGTATAAGGCATTATTCCTTTTGTGGTGCTTGTAACGGATCATTTTGCAAATTGATTTAATGTAGCTTTATGACTTATGTACTTTAAGAAAATCTAAATGCGTTACATTCTTCTCAGTGTGATGCATATCAACTGAACATGAATGGCTGACATGAGAATCAATGACAGGGAGGGGAGAAAAAAAAGGAAAAAGGCACGCTGCTTTAAAAAATGGGTATTGGTCTGCCAGTCCTTGAGACGTTGGAATTAATTTCAGTGTGTTTTTGAAGTTGGAAATGGTCAAAATGTTTATTCTGATGGAAGCATTAGACAACAGACCACAACACGAGTCCCACAAGGGTAGCTTTACATGCCATATGGCTGGCTAAAAACCGCAGAAAAGGAGGATTTCATTCATCCGAGGCAAGAATGCCTTGTGGTCCTCAAGCAGCGTTCCAGAGCCAGAGCTTTCCTCTGAGCAGTGGGAGGTTTTGACAAAGGAGGAGTGGATATCAAAAGTCCTGACAGGTCCATAAATAAACCTTCAGCTTGAATCAGCTTTGAAATATCGCAGCGTGCCGATTATGTTATTGCAGAATTAAACCTATTCAACCGCAGCACAGTGTGGGACTGCGGTAGTCTGACTGAGCCGCTTCATTCTGGTCTCTCGCAATGAGTCTTCCTGTCCGCTCTCGGGCCGGCTTGTTGGCACTGACGAGACACTGTGGTGGGGGAAAAAAGATTTCGGTGAAATCTCAAGGAGGAGCCATGTGGTTTAAGACTAGTACAATGTCACGTGCTTCCCATAATGGTTTGTCTCAAAGAAATAATCATGTGACCCAGAAAAAACATGATGCAAAAAGCAGCAATTTATGCCTCTCCTTTCAAGTCAGAGTTTGATCCGGTTCTCAAAGTCATAAGGTTCTCATTATTGCAGAGGTAACCAGTCATTGTGGCAGGTGACGGTTCAGCATCCTTTAATAAGGTCTTGTGACTAGTTCAGGCATCAATATTGCTTTGAACTGCGAGGCTGCAGCAATGCGGTGGAGGAGATCAGAGGCGAGGCCAGTGGCAGCTCCAGCAGCACGAAGGAGACCTTACGTCAGCTCCTGCATCGACATCCAGCTCGGCTTTGATATGCTTATCCGGCGCAATTCCCGATAGTGCGGCCGCATCCCAAGGTGACCCTCCCTGGCTAGGATTCCTCCCATGCCTGCTGCAGTTTGTAGTCACATTCATACCCTTCAATCCTCTCTGCTTCCAAGAGCTTTTATTCTGGCTTATTGATCTCTAAAAGACCCTTAATGTAAGCCTCCATTTTCCACAAAGGCCCTCATCATAATCCCCGTTTGGAAAATGAACAGTGCAATTATTCATGTGATACGGGACAGAAGCTGAACTAAGGCTTCTTGTGTTTGAGACATCATGCGAAACGCTTTCGCAGTAAATATTTGGGTGCTCAACTGAGGCCGGGATTGCACCGGACACAACACATATCTTTAGCACTGCGCAAAATGAGAGCCCAGATGTGATTATCACAACGCCCAATATGACTAATGCAAACTTTGAATCAAACGTTTACGAGAAAAGTGAACCACATTTTAAGTTCCACTTTCCGTAAATCATCTGACACACAGATGCAAAATAGATGATTTACATATAATTGAGCTACAGTTTTCATCTGTCTAATCAAAAATGTATCAACGAATATGATGCTGTTATCATTACTCGCCCTTATGTTGTTTCAAGATTAGCAGAAAACAAATTTGCAAGCACAGAGGTCAATTGTACTCTGACAACAAAGCTGCATTATCACATAAAAAAGTAGGTCTGTCAGTAATTTGCAAAAAACAAACTAGAACAGACTAAAAGATTTTTTTTTCTTTTTTAAATAAATAATTGCTTTAGTCCGACAGATACCTCAAACTTTCCCTTTCTTTAGCAGCTGCAGAGTTTGTGAGACAGGTGAATGTGCTTGTAATTTTCAATAGTGTTGTCGAGTGGGAGTTCAACAGTATATAGCTTCATATCTCCCTGTAAAAAATGTTCACGCCAAGGTCATGTGATTCCAGTCAAGAAAAACGAGTTTATTCAAGAGAAGATTTTTTTTAATGTAAAAAGATTGGCACTAACTCGGCTTCTCGTAGCAAGTGGCAATGACTGATTGCAGACCAAATAAATATCAATTAAAGCGCAGTCATGGAGTCTCGCCACCAGACACCCTAATAAATTATAATACAGTTTAATATAGTAAGCCTCTGTTGGTTATCTTAAGCTCATGCATCAGGAACTTCATTTTACAAATAGTGGAGAACTGGAGTTCATATGACCATCTCTGCAGCTTATATGCGAAATAGTCTTTCATCCATCACAGCAATTTTGCAAAATACATGAAGAAATATGAGCTTCTGATACCATCAGAAATGTTGTAAGCCTAAGAAAAAACAAAGGAGGCTTGAGGGAAAGAGGACAGACTTAATAATTTAAAAAGCTGCCATGACAAGATTTGTCAAGACAAATCCAGGCTTGTTTGGTACTTTTAGTGCCATGGCAAAGAACAATAGGTTTTAAAACAACATTGGTTCAGCATACAGGGGAAACAGACCTCCCTCAAACTAAATGCATATGGCCTATTGACCAAGCAGCTTTTGGACTTTCGCTAAAAAGCTGTCTTACTCACTGGGTGCCATTAGATGGGTGAGTACTTAATCCATGGATTACCTAAGATAGCATCTCCAGCACTCTGCCTTTTGGACTGAAAGCAAAGATTACTGACCACACGTCAGGCCATATTCTAAGTGTACTTTAATCTTTTATGCTGAACACACCCTTCCACGTTCATAATGGCCAGAGGAAGCATATGTAACAGACTCGTTTGTGATGTTCAGTTTTGGTTTCCTCTTTCTATGCCTTTTCAAGGTCATCCACTGCCCTAACATAGGTGACTTTGTTAGGATCTTACATATATTTTAGCTTTAATTCCTATACAATTGCTATTGTATCAATCATTTGTACTGCAGATGAAATATAAACGGTGGTTCTCACACCAAGTTCTAAGTCTGCTCAGATCACATTTGCCATATTTTTACAATTGTATATTTCCAGTGTCAAAGAAAGAAAGAATATACAATATCTGTGTACATATACATAACACAAGCAAATTAAAAGTCTATAACATCTAGAATAGTTTGATATAAAAATTATGTTTCTGCATCTAAGCCTCAAATGGTGACTGTTGACTATCCAGTTCAGGGATAATATTTACGGAATACACATTGATTTGTAAGGCGGGCCGGTCCAGTGTGTGCCGCCGATGTTGACATGTGGCGGGATGAGGGCGAAACAGTGAATGCTGTCTGACTGTATGTTGAGGGACAGACACCTGCACAGGAGCACAGAGCTAAACATTTACAATTTACTTCTGACAAACACAGTGGCCCATCTGTCACACAGCTGCCCAAAAGATGGCAGGCAAAGGAAGACATTAACATGACCAGAGAACTCTTTTTATATAACTCTTGAATCGTTATCTAATAATAAAAAGACTAGACTACAGTACAGATGTAAAAGATATGTAAAAAAATAGTTTGATTAATATAGGCTATGCTTTCCAAAAACATAGAATTATATTATTTTTGCATTTTTTTCTGTTAAATCATTAAACTTTATTGAGGTGTTCTCAAATCTGTATTGTATTTTAGTTAATTTGATGCCTAGAAATCCCTGGGCTAAAAATGAAAGAATGTATTCTAAGACTAGACAACAACTGTTTTATGTACAGACTATGTATCTATGTATGGGGTCATATTCTCAAATATAATATGAATACAACAAAATGTCAACATTAATGTGTGACAGATTGTATCAACAGTTCCTTGTGGAGAAGAGATAATGGGGTTGTGCCAATCCCGCGGTATGGCGGATGGGGATGTGCTCACATCCTGCGCAGAGCCGCGACACGAATCAATCACTGAGGCTCAATTTTACAGTCATCGTCCATCTAATGCCTAAACATAAGCTTGCTGATAGTGACGGCGGGAAGGGAGGAGGGCATCTCGATTATGAGCATACATGCTCTTCCGTAGGAAGACAATAATATTGGCATTAAACATCTTCGAGAGGTGGAGAGATGCCAGCGACGTTTTTTTTTTTTTTTTTTTAATATATCTTAAATTATGTCAGGAAAAACACTGGGACATCGCACAAAAGCCACACTCAGTGTATAATGCTCTCTCATAAAGCTGCCGAGCTCTCCAACAATATTGACACAAGGTGCAGGCAAGCAAATGTCAGCCGCTATAACATATGAAATACTTAACGTAACCAATTTTCAGCTGTCAATCAGGCCGGGGGAATAATGACGGACAGGCCAAAAATCGATACAGCACCATTGAATTGCAGCACACAGACATGTTTCGTTCTGTGCTATAAAAGACTGTCAAATGTCACAGCCCCCAGCTCGATGGCAGGATGAGACTGATTTATCTGTCTCAGCTGCTTAAGGGCATTAGCACGCGGGCTAGCGCCACGACCAGAAGAGGAGGCACTTCTGAACGAGACATCCAGGTCTAATGAGGGGTGAGAATCATGCAGATTTACGGCCAGTTCCGCTCCCCTGATGAGGGCCTGATTTGTGTTTGTGAATAATAGCCTCTTTATGCTTACTATTTCTTTTCAAACCAGATCGTGGAGACATCTGGGTTTACACAACCTCCCTATTTGCCCTGTGTGAGACTTGCACTAACAACACTTCAGCAAGCTACTGTAACTCCTGAATGCGTCTTTGAGTCTTTGACTGTCACCTCATTTACAATACCTAGCCCTCGTCCGCACTTAATCAGTTAGGCTCCTGCAGTTCAGACTGAGGCTATTGAGGAAACAATCCCAGAAGTTCACTTCAAAAGAAGGAGGCTCTTTTGAAGAACACAGACTCAATCTTGAACCAGGGACTGTTCTGAGATCTTCAGACGCTGATAGAAGTGGTTTTTGGATGATGTCCAAAGACGAACATCTCACCAATATCGAATAACAAGGATGGTTTTTGCTCTGTAAAAGTGATAATTACCAGTTCAAAAACTAAACATGATGGAAGAGGGTGGGGTCAGAAGGGTCAGAAGTTAAAGTTGTGGTTTTCATTTGTTTAATATTCAGAAAATAAATAAAGCCTTGACTTTGGGCTCTTTCCCAGGAGTTGACATATAAAAGATCATCAACCCATTTTTCTTTTTACTACATAAAGGTCACATCTGTAAGTCTTAGAAAACTTGTTAGCTACTTTTCGAATTGCCTTTTATTTGTAGAGAGATTTCTGAAAGATTAAAACTATGATAATCTAAGTGATTTAATCATATATATATATTTTAGATTTTTGATAAAATATTTTTTTAATTGTGTGTATTTAGTATGTATTATTATGTGATTGATAAAATGCTAGCTATTAGCCTATAGCAAGACAGCCATTTTATTCCTAAAATGTTCTAAATGTAATTATATTAGTGTCTTTAGCACCAGTATTAAAACAATTTGAGATTCAGTGGAAATGACACTGTAATAGAAATGTTAACAGAATATGTTAAAGGGACCATCACAATAATTCTCTATAGTCATGCGAGCTCAGTCCTGACTAACTGATGTATGATGATGTGTATCACAGAGCACGGGATCCTGGGAACTGTAGTTGCACAATTCCTGCCAAAAGTTACGTCCTGTCCCTTCTTTATGACTCCACAGCTGTGCTGTAGGTATTGATTACCAGAAGAACACAATGAGCCTCGGATGCATTTTTTACGAAGTGCGGAATTCTGAACTAGAGCGCCTGGCGCCGTGAGGGATGTGACCGCAGGATGTTTCTGCATCGACATGAAGGTATAATCATAGCTGAACTCATTTCATCCAAACAATGTGCAGAGCGCCTTCTCATACTGTTTTCCGAAAACTGTAACTGGATATATTTTAACTGGCTTTCTGAGTAGGTGAAGTACACAGGTTGGAAAGAGCTGCCAAAAGCGACTCCCATGGAATAACTGATAACTCTCAGAGAACATTGTTTGGATTCTGATATCGTCAACGTCAGACAGCGCTGCAGCTGTGCGTGGCAAACTCGGTGTTCGTAATTTATGAGCGCCCTGGCAGAGATGTGAGGATTGTTACCATGGACACATCAAACCCATAAAAACAGGTGGCCAGAGGTTGATGTTGGATAGAAGACAACAGAGGACAGGCTGTGGAACAAGAAAGCATGGACGCAACTTAATCCGGCTTAATCTGGGTGGATACTGAAAGTTTTAAAGAGTATCTTTACATTGTCAAGTTGTTGAACATAGAATTAAGCAATGAAAAAACCCTAAAACGTTACTGATGGAAAGGTATAAGTGCGGAAAAATCAAACAGGTCCATAACAAACATTGGCTGTACACTAATACTACTCTTACTATTTCTGTATACGCTGTGTGGACACTAGTATGCAAATGTCATGCGTGCATGGAACAAAAGTACACAACAGAGCAAAATGTGCAAAACTGTATCCCACAACGCAGTGCGTTCGACATGACCTATATTTCCAGTGACAAATTAACAGTGGTGTAAAGTATTTGAGTAAATGTAATTAGTTACTGCACCTAACTATCTTATTTTACTGTACTTAAGTATAGGACAGTGAGTATCAAAGATATCAGCAACTTTTCCTCTATTGTCTACATTTTTGAGTATGTAATCTTACCTTAATACTCCAATTCATTTGTAATGATGCAATTAAACATTACATTTTATATGGCAACTAACTTTTTCTAAGTTTATTTTGCCCTTACTCACCCAGACTTGTCAATAAGGATATTACGCGAATGTGAGTGCATTAGCAGTGTAGTTGCTATTCACAGGTGTTTCATGAGGACAAGGCTGAAGCTGGCGATGAGGTTGACTATTTAATTTTACTTAATATTATTTTATTTATCTGTTATATGCTACTATAGAGACATTTTTTTAAGGATTTTGGTTTACTTTAACCCTTATTGAGCACTTGAGCTTAACTTTTGAGGTGTTCAGTTTTATTTCGATTTTAGAAAATAACTGTTTCTTGTTTTTCACTGGCATGTCTCTAGTGCATCTTTGAGCTTACATAGAGTATAACTTAGGTACTGTTAAAATCAAACTCTCAAATCATACTCAAATCATACTGGAGTTGGTGATGTCATTTTTAATTGAGTAATTTCCGCTACATGGATGCCATGAATGAATGCCTCCTGTTTCACCCGTTTCTATTAAAAAACACATTGCATGATTCAGTAAGTACTATTCAATTACAGATAGCCAATCTGTTTTCTATATGTATTACACTGAGAAAAAGAAAAAGAAAAGTATGTAAGATCATTTTGTATTTTACAGGATGCACTATGTTTTCTTCTCATGATGACATGATTCTTCAAGCAGAAACAACCAAAAGTATCCCTGAATTGAACTATAAGAGAGATCTGGGAAAGCTGAGCACAGCTCAATATGTACAGTAAGCACTTGATCTCCAACTGTGATCTCCAATTCAAAGGAACTAAATTGGCATGCTATATGGCTTACATTCTGAAAGCTAGACAGCATAATGTAACATCTCATAAGTTATAACAGAACTTAAAAGTACATATTGAGAAAACTTAAATTCATATGTCTAACAATGTGCCATCCACTTTAGTTATTTTGAGCGAACAGTTCTTGTATGTTACAGTTTTCAACTGCGAGAGAAAATGAAACATTTAAAAGTGCAGCGTGCTTTGTCTAAACTTATGCAATACGACTTCAATGTTACCCTCTCCATTACTAATCAAGAGTTAACAATGAAAATAGATGATCATCAAAAGAACACATTGTCATAGTAGCTTCAATGCGAACTGATATATATTATTTACAATCTAATTTCAAAGACTGCCAGGCAATTTTTCATAAAGAATGTGGTTGTTTTGGATCGTCTGGCATCCATAAAAATGATTAGCCACACAAATGGGAAAAATCTGTTAATCTGTCTAGTCACTGTTCTGCGATCAGGTGAGTTTCCAGCACTGTGCCAACCATTTGCTTTAACTTAAATACATCTGGTTTGAGTGAGCCTCCACAGGCTGAAGTCTAAAAAGGGAGGCACTGGCAACAAATTCGGGACTTGAATTATTTGTTTTTATTTACCACATGTGGAATAAGTTATTGTAAAGTTTCTGCCTGGGAAAAAGTAGATTTTCAAACACAGGTATATAGGGCACAAAGTTTTCAGATGCTTACTCATGCATATTCACTCACGTGCACACACACTCAGAGAGAGAGAGAGAAAGAGTCAAATGGCAGCCAAGCAAGGCTGTTAGATGAGTAATGGGAACGAACTACAAGGCATAAGCATTGACCCCCCTACTAACCCCCCCTCCTTCCCTCCCTCCCTTAACAGGGCCCGAACACTGACATGCTTAAAAATACTCAAACATAGATGCATAGTGTTGACAGATTCAGATGCAGATAAACACATGTAGTGAAGCTGTTTAGAGAGAGGAGGGATCTGACAGCCGTAACCGTCACAGTTGCATCAGTGTTTCTTGATGCACACAAACACACTAAACTTTCATTGGTTCGAAGGCTGGCGTTCCTTTTCTACTCTAAGCCCCTTTGAAAATACTTTCCACGACTCAATTCATGTCAGTTACCCTGTGCTGCCAGCACCATGCCAAAGTAATTTGTCTCTCTCATTACTCTTGGACAGCGATCTGTTTTAATTAAAGAAATACGTCCACACAAACAACACCATCAATAATCCCGCGCTCCCTACCATGACAAAGGAATTTCTTCAGATCTTATTTGGTGTCGTTGCGGGCACACAACATTAATTAAATCACTTCAAGTCCTTTAGCTGAGGATGGATGACACTCATTATTTCACTGATGTGAAAGTAGAGGAAGTTATTGCTGATACTAAATAAACTTTTATAGGTTGAAATAATTTGTGATGACAGGAGAGATTATATCTATATGTTATATGAGGGGAAAATCTATTTGATCCTGTGTGGAAAAAAAAATAAAAATAATAATACCCAGTAACTTTTTGGACTGGGTATAAATAGCACGGGTAACACAAAATGGTTATTTAAATCCGAATGCAGTGGTTCTCACATGTTTTTAGGCTGTGGATTGCTTTTATTATTAAATTAAAACAGCATTAAACATAACAGCACAAATATGGGGTAAAACACACTGCCACTATTAGCTAATTACATTTTTTACAATAAGTGAAATCACAATCGAATGTTAACAGTCATTGTTATGAGCTGAATAGTTTAGTGTTGGAGCTTTTGTGTCCTTAGGTCTATTTTGTTTGGGCTTTATACATGCATTGTTTCATCACAGGAATTAATGATATTTTAACATACTGTGTTTAAATAGAAAACTGTTATTTTAAATAGTAGTAATATAGTAGTAATTACAAAATTATTGGTTTTTTTCTGTATTCATGATCAAATAAAAGAAGCCTTGGTGAGCATGAGACTTCTTTCAAAAAAAAAAAAAAAAAAAAAAATTGGTAGTTACCAATTTGTTTTTCAAATTTAAGTTACAAATAATTTACATTTTAGTTACAAAGTTATATTTTTTTTTCTTATAATAATTATGAAATTAGTTTAATTGGATATCACATATACATTTTGATATCTATCATACACTCTAAAAAAAATGCTGGGTTGTTTTAACCCAATTTTGGATAAAATATGCACAAACTCAGCCATTGGGTTACATTTTTAAGTTACATTTTTAACCCAATGGCTGGGTTTGTCCATATTTTACCC
>JAOTRC010000005.1:15433662-15449075 GCA_027497675.1 Cyprinella lutrensis
TATGTAGGATTAAGGGGTGTAGAATATGGTCATGTAGAATCAGGCATTAATATATGCTTTATAAGGACTAATAAACAGCCAATATCCCAGTAAAATGCAAGCTATAAACTACTTAATAGTGAGAATTTGGATTGTTACTGGATTTTTACTAACGTTAACAAAGATTAATAGATAGGGTGAAACAATAAACAAATTTGCATTATTCATTGTTAGTTCGTGTTAATACATTAACCAAGATTTACAAATGTTACCATAATTTTCATAGTGGAGTTCAACAGTCTCACACAAAATCTCACACAGTTCACATAGGAATCGAGATCTAATTTGAACCTGGAAATGAAGTTTTAGGATTCTGTCGAATTCAAAATAGTATGACATAAAATGGACAAGTACTCTTATATTTATTGAAGATTCTGCACTATTTCTGGGTCATATAAGCAAATTGGTGACATTCTTCACGTGAACTCATAAAGGTCAAAAGGTCAGATTTTCTTGCTTTCATTAAAGCCCAAGATGTTGAAAAAAATCAAATCTCATTCTCAAATCATGCTGAAGAACGTGATTATCAGGTTTTAAACAAACGTCACGCAGCTCGAGTGCTGCTGTCATTAAAAAAAGTGGGGCATAAATAATAAAATTCAACAAGAACAGAAAAACAATATATTATAACCCACATTCTCTCCTCTCCTCTCTCTACTTGTCCTTTACAAGATGCATCAAGTCATTTTTAGCAGTGACGCAATGTAAAAACGTTTATTTCTGTCTAAAAATGTATGCATATGTCAGAATGAGTGTTTGTTAGCATTTATATTCCTGTCAGGTGTGTGTGAGAGAGGCTGAGAGGTCAGCAGTGACTAATTCTCTTGCCACTCCCTGATTACGTATGTAATGGAGCACTTATTGGCATGACTCCCTCATCACAGAAAACAAGCCTCCTGAAGAGAAAAATCCATACACATTCCCTCAGAAGGGCCTGCGCTGAGCCGACAGGGGCCAGGTCTTGTAAGAAAGAAAGAAAAAAAAAATCAGCACTACCAGCTTGACGAACGATTCCAATATGCAATTTAAAATCTATACCTAAAAAAACCCCCAGCCCACTGTGATGATATTGTCTAAATATCAATAGGAACTCTCGTTTGCTTGTACGTCTAAATGTGTGTGCGTGTTCCTACAGTATGCGCTCAGGTAAACCTAGATGCGGGCTGAGGGGAAACTCTCGGTTGCTTTGACCAGCCGGGATTTGGTCTCACTCTCTGGACTCAAATAACTCTACCCTGCTTCTATTTCAATTTTAATACAGCACCAGTCCGTGCTGCACTAGCTTTAATAAAGTAGCGCTGTGACTGTCAAGCCAGGTGTAGCTCCAATCCCCTCATATTCTGCATAAATCCTTCAGAAAGGTGTTGGGGGATAGAGAGAGCGAGGAAGGCCGTGCCTTTTTTTTGAGCCGCCGTTGGAATTTGTCTTTTTTTTCTCCCTCCATTCCTTCCTTTTTTGCCTAAATTCATAGATATTTATAGTAATTCTTCACATACATGGAAATATTCAAGGATGTGACTTATTTTCTTCCACTATATGCATTGCAGTTTAGTCAAAGTTAATAATACTAATGCATTAACAACTACTTAACACTGAGTATTTTAATTCTGAACCTGCTACTACACTCTAAACAATGCTGGGTTCTTTTAACCCAAATGTTGGGTTAAAAAATGTCATTTCAAATTATAACCCAACATCAACTTTCACTTTCAACTGTAAATGTGTTAATTGCATTTTTTTAAACCAAAATTTGGGTTCGTTCTTATTTGACCCAAATTTGGGTTCAAACAACACAACATTTTTAGAGTGTAGCTGTGATATTATTATAATCATGTAATAATTATTATTATATGAAATATAACATTTCGCATACATGAGGACATTATGTTGTGTTTTTATTATTAATATTATCCTATACAGTTTTTATGAGGTTACGATTTATTTTTATGTGGGATCATGTTAGTGAAAATAAATGTTCAATCTAATTTTGTGTGAAACACACATTAATGACTTGTGTATCAGATTGAAGGTCAATTCAATTTCAGTCAGTTCAGAAAATGGTGTGAAAATCCATTCATGAATTATTTACTCAGCATAGATAAATTATAGTCTAATTCCATTTCTCTTACCGCTATTCAGATTTTCAATTTCTGTACTTAATCTTTAAGTAAAGGCAAGACTGTGTTCAACATTCACAGTTCAATGTTTGGTGTTAATTTAAATGTGAGCTCGCTCAATTTTATTCCCACTTACATAGCGACAATTTTACTCTTCCACAAAGTATATCTTTAGTTCACCTTGAGATGATCTACAGACTATATGCATGTTATTTTTATATATGCTTTATACATAATTTCCACTTCCACTTTCAAACACTATCATTCATTTACACAACACGGAGGAGTGAGGCTGGATTGAGTTGAAAATAAATTTTCCTCTCATCTAAGCAAGCATATATCTTGCAGATAATAATGAGTCTATACTTCAAACATGCTCGTTTTAGATCAGGGCCAGTAGTCATGGAACATATTATTATAAGACATTTGTTCATGGCGTGACAATGCTTGGCCCCAGGCCACCGACATGTTTTATTTAATAACGCGGGAATTTTGCAATGTTTGCCTTTCATTACACTGAAAGTTGAAAACAGAGTCCAAAAGCCACTTGCTTTAAAGCACGAACTTTGCCGCCCAATGACTGTCAAAAGAGATACGAGCATCTGGATTGGAGAAAAGGATTTTGCAGGATGTCCATCTAATGCAAAAGTGTTTAGTTTTCCAAACTTTCTCCCCGTGAGTTTTTTTTTTTTTTTTTTTTTTTTTTTTTTTTTAAGGAGGTGTCGGGGGCTGACTGGATGACCACCCGTTGGAGAGGGCCTGTTCTCTGGCTGGAGGCGTAGGGTTAAAGTGGCAGAGCAGATTAAGCCCTTTGCCGCAGGGAGACTTACACAGGGACCGGGATGAGAGCCCCCTCCGCCTGGGAGCCATGAGAAAACCGGAGGAAAGCATATGTGTGTGTGAGGAGAGTAAACTTATTTTTGTACACTGCTGACCAACGCTGGCATATCAAAGGTTCACCATTCTTTTATGTTATCATTCACAACCAAAGCATTGACTGACAATAGATATATTCATCATAGATCTTTCAATTATTTGACAAAAACGCAAAAGAGCTCTTGATAAAGTACAGTATGCAAGGTTAAAAGTCTGAGTTTCAAAGCTGATGCCAATGCATTCAATCTGCTGTTTAAGATGGATTCTGCTTGTTTTATTATAGGGTTAATTTTATGTTCAGATAATAGTGAATATAATAATAATAATAAAAAAAATAATAAAAAATGTCTTTTAAATGCACAGTGATGTTTCTAGTGTTAGAGAGTTCGTCTTACAAAATCTCTTGTAAACTGTATATGTAGAATAAATCAACTTTACATTTCCATTATAAAAATGAACCCTTAATATTTTTTTTTAATATTGATCATTTCAATAATAATAACCACATTGATTAATGTCACTTTTAAAAATAATATAATATTTTTAATTAGTCTAAATAAAAGTAACCAGTGCTACATAATTACTAGTTTTAATTACTTTAATTTCCACTGTACATGCATCAATTATAATGTTGGTAATAAACTGAATAAATAGAAAAGTAATGTGTGTTACATTTTTTTTAAAGCAACTTGGGTATTATGGTTTAAACTGCACTGAAAAAAAATATCAAGTTATGACAATATATAGTTTTACATTGCAAGAAATTTGTAATTTTATGTTTCAATACAAGATTCAACAAATATTTTCAGTAAATTGAAGTGACTTAAATTTGTAAGTACAATCAACTTGGATGTTTAAGCCAGCAACTTCTTTTTTACAGTGTTTTAAGCAAATAAATAAATAAATCAAAAGTAACAATATAATGTAATGTGACCCACTTGATTACAACTCGACTACACATTACTCTTGTATACTCTAGATGGTAAAACATGGAACATTATTGGTTAAGTATCTCACAGTGCATCGTGCGTGACAAGAATTACCAACTAATACATCATGACTATCGCACAAGTCGTGTAGAGCGAAAGGTACTTTGAGATTTTAAAGAGTCGCACTCTGATGTCTAAGATACTGAAATAAAACAGATTATCTGGATTAAATGATCAGCCAGTAGTTCCTCCTCTATATCCGTATTTGCGTATCTTAACAGCTCAAGTATATGTGTGTGTGTGTGTGTGTGTAGGATGTGGAACAACATGAAAAAGAGGGATAAACAGAATTGAGGCATAGGGGAGTACAGATCTGTGAGGAAAGCAGAGTGCCTGGTTAAAGGTGAAAGTCAGGGTTCCAGCGAGTGTTAAGGTTAAGTTTAGGGTCGAAGGTCAAAAGAACGCTGAGGTTGTGGTAAGGTTAGGGTCAGTTTAGGGTCAGGATGTCCACTTCCCTCAGGGTAGAGCAAATGGTCAAGCATAGATCTATTCTATACCAATTAGTGCTATAGAAAATACCATTTTCAATTGTTTCCATATATATTAAATGTGAATTTAGAAATTGTCACAACTGTACAAAACTTTAGGTTCAGTAAGATTTTTAACGCTTTTGAAAGAAGTCACCATAGCTGCATTTGATTGATCACAGTAAAATGCTGTGTTATTATGTAGCCTATTATTATGTTTTCTAATGTCATCATTTTAAAATCTCATTTAATCCTGTAATGGTAAAGCTGAATTTTCAGCGTCACATGATCCTTCAGACATCATTAGTATGCTTATTTGCTGCTCAAGAAACATTTCTTATTATTGTCAAATCGTTGTGCTGCTTAATATTTTTTATTTTATTATATTTTTTAGGATTCTTTGAAAAATAAAAAGGTCAAACGATCAAAATTAATCTGAAATAGAAATCTTTTGTAATTACACATTTATTTGCTGTAACTGTTGGAAAAAAAATAACACATGAACGTTCAAGAATCATGTTTTTACGTTCAAATGAGTTGTAGTGTTTTTTTTTTGCTGTATTTCTTTGCTGTCGGTGTGTTGACTCATGGGTGACAGTTGTCGTGTCAGGTTTGCAGAGGGTCAGTGGGAGGGCTGGGTCGTCTGAGACTGTGATGATATCTCAGCTTAGCTATGAGTTACAGGCCTTCTGATCTGATTTATTTCGAACGTCAACAAAAATATTATTTATGCTACGATGGTATCTCATTGCAGTTGTTGGTGATGTCATCCCACCCTGTCACCACCAGACCTGGGAGGTAGTGCTCCCTTTCTCTGACCATTGCATTCTGGGAAATTTTACACCACCGCCACAGCTTAACGGTCGTGTCTCCCACTGTGAGAAAAACACAGACAATATGTCATGTCAAAAAAAGCTTACCACTGTCTCCCAACCGCACAGACTCCTGTGATGTATAATCACGTACTGAAGCCAACTATTAGTATTATATAAATAAATAAATAGAAGCCTAATATAAAAACCAAGTCTAACAACGCAACTGATATTCGGTCGCATTAAAAAAATATATATATTATAGTGTCTGATTAATATTCATGAATTTCTGTGAGGAAATAGAATTTGTGCTCTGAGCCTATGCATGAATAAACCCCTAGTGTAATATCTCATTATGTCACATGATTGGGTATTATGGTGTTTTCACAGTTGCTCCAAATGTTGTACTGCTTGTCAAAGCTCGTTTATCTTTAGAATTAAGATTTCCATCACGATGTGCAAACAAAATATTACACACTTTACCTAAGTTTCACTCGCCAGCCCAGGATGACTTCAGTTCCTCGGCTGTTGGTTGTTCACAATGCTCTTGCAGCATGACATGGAAAAGCCAAAATATTTACAAATGATCCGCGACGCAAAAACGCTAATAGCAGATGGCTCAGAACTTTCAGAAGTTTTTTTTGCATCATCTGGAGCTTTTAGAAGTTGGACAAGCTGGTGAGATTGGGTGGTGGAATTAAAGATCTTTGCTCTTTTTACCCTTCCTTCAGTTTCCCGTTTCTTTTTCTCAATATGCTGATTTATTCCCCGAGGTCTGCAGTTCGTTATGAGGCTTCAAAATTCCTCTTGCGCCGTGACAAACCGGAGAATGACATAGAGCGTGCGGAGGGGAGCGAGACATGTGTTGTCGTTTAAAATGATATTGTCTGAAGTTAATGACTTACACAGGCTTATAGGTATAAATATCTGATCCTTCGTGCTAATTTCATTGGCTGAGCATGCCCCATAAAAAGGTCATTATGCCTGGTTTGTGTTTAACTCGCATTTAATTCCGAGGAGCGAGAGGTGCGAGAAACCGTATTGATTAAATGACAGCTTAACAACCAGCTGTTTAATAAATCGGCCCACTGCATTGGACCGGAGGGCAGAGAGAAAGAACGAGAAAAACTGCAAGAGGAAAAGGGAGAGGAAATCAAAGACGGAAGGGAGTCAAAGATAGACGGAGCGCGAGAGATGGGGGAGAGAAGACACAAACCGAAGGGGGAGGAGGAGGGGGTCGCTGAAGCTTCATTGCAGGCAGTTGTGATGGAAACCCTTTCCCCTCGCTGCTGACAAATTTATGTTAACAAGCAAATTAGCCACACCGTGGAGAGGCAGCGCCGGATCAATAGTGACAATAAAAAGGGAGAGAGACGGAGTGAGAGAAAAGTTGTTGCTGACCACATACCGTCTGCGAACGTAAACGGCCAGGGCCTGTCCCAAAGGTCCGTCAACAATAACCCACCATTGAGAGACACAAAAGCTATCGACACGCTGCTCGCTTCAATTTCCCTAGGCGGTGGCTGCTGTCACATCAAAACGCCCATTAGTCACAAATTCAGCAGGCCATGGATTTTGCCCTGCTCTCTAGGGGCACACTGTCATCTTGAAAGTTGTGCCACCGGCGAAAAAAAAAGAAAAAAAAAAAAAAGAAAGACATCTGGTTTGAGTGTAGTGTTTGGAATACCAGAGGACCAGGAGGCTTGTTTCTGATAAAAGGGTAAAAACACAGGCACTTGAGAGATGTCAGGGTTTGTTAAAAAGAGCAAGCTGAGGAAAGAGAGAGTCGAGGTGAACTAACCCTCGGGGAATATCACGAGACATGAAATAGATGCTTGATTTAAAAGAGAAAAATGCATTAAAACACCATGAAATTTGTTTTTGTTTGTTAAATATTAGATGTATTATTCAGGAATTATTCAAAACAGACATGGTGTGATTGATACTTACAAATTTGCCAATGAATAATTGCTGTAATTTAACTAATAAGCAAGATATTATATTACTAAACTGAGATGTAATAACATTATCTCAGTATTACATTATGTCTAAAATCTACAATACATTATACAATATATCAATATGCATCTTTTATTTTACAATATATTTGTTTATTACAATTAAATGCATAATAATACTATTTATTAATCATTTTCATGGAGTAATATTGAAGTGTGTGTATATAAACACACAAACACATATGACTCCATGCAGTTATTAATAAATAAATAGTACTAATATGCATTTAATGGTAAAATAAACCTTTTCACTATTTTTCAGAGAGTGAAAATGCATTTGAATGTGTGTGAAGTTTCAGACAAATTGACAAAATTTATTTACCCTAATAGGACAAAGTCAGTTGTATATGACAAGGTGGTCAACGGTCAGATGTAGAAAACAAATTTTGGAAAATTATTTAAGTCTATATATATATATATTCTACCTGCGATTTCATTGTTACTCCCATAGTGGGTTAAAATCTAGCTTCTGTTAGACAAGTTGGTGGAATATTTGATCATTAGCAACAGAAAACAAAGGGAAAACAAAAGAAAAGGAACAGCCTTTTCTGAAAGTTATGTCAGTATAGGTAACAAATGACCTTGAACACAATTAGGTAGGTACTTCCCTTAAGTGGGAACACACACAGTGTTGTGTTCATGTTCAGACATGCCTACAAAAATATGCCTTTAAAAGAAAGAGTCCAAACATATGCATTTACAAAGAAAAATAAGGATTTTTATGTATATGCTTATATTTATTAGGTTCACATCTATATTTATGAGAACTCACGTGTTTACATGGTTCTATGTAGCTCTGAGCGGTTGGATGATTGGATGAATAAGCAGTCAGTTTACATATAATATCTATTTCACGGCCCTTGTATTTGCACAGTCTCTGTGGGAGCCGAGCTTGTCAGCGGCTGTCGTAGCGCAAGCACATTGTATGGTGTAGACCTCTCAGCAGGGTGCCAGCGACCCTCTATATCCTTCAATATCTAAACAGGTGCCGCTTCTCTCTCTCACTCTCTCTATCTCTTTGTCTTCGGCCATCAATCAGTACGTTCTAAGGGTCCTGTCCTCCTCCATTACGGCTCTATTAATCGGCTGACTGTGTGAGAACAGCCCAGCGCCAGCCCGTTAATGTTTAATGGCTCATCTCACGAGATCAATGAGCCAGTTAGTGAAGACAACATTACACTTATGGCTGAACAGCCCCTAGTTATTGGACACACTAGTTAGGAAGTGACCCATCGCTCTTGAAGAAGGCTGGCTGGAATAATGGAGACGGACAAACACATGTCATTCTGTTAATGAAGTGAGGCACTAGTGTTACACATTGTCTACACACTAATTACAGTAATGACAAGGGTCAGCTGTGGTGAGAGGGAAGAAAAGGTCAATTAGGATGTAAAGAAAAAGGAAAAATAAACCTGAAATCACTGATTGGGTTTCTGAACACTTAAAAGTATCATGAAAACCAAAAAATCTTATTTGTTAGCATGATAAACAGGCATTATCTGATTTGTAATAGTAATATGAAATATCAAATTTCGATAATCCATTTTTTAATTCGAAGTCTATGGGTCAAATTTTGCTCTGTCACTTGAGAATTTGTGTGAACAGGCCTTAATTCCTACCTATCTCACGACCAATTTGTACGAATTCGACGAATGATTAAAAAGTGTCTAATTCATACTAATTCATACAACCTTATTAGAACGAATTCATACGATTTGTCTAAACCCACGTGATGGTAGTTTTAGGGGTGTTTAAGGGGTAGGTCATTCGTACAAATTCATGCGAATTGGCCAATTCGTAAAATATGTACGATTTAGCAAAAACGAACTATTTCGTACAAGTGAGGTTCGCCACCTCGTAAAATTCGTACGAATTCTAGTGAGATCGGGTTGGTATTTCAGTTTAGACTGAACAAAACGTTGAAATTTTGTCATAGCAACTAGATGAAATAAAATTATTTTAATAAATAAAACTAAGTTATTTCAAGTAATGAAAATCTTTTCATGGTTTTCATTTCAGTGACTGAAATAACACTGGATTATACATCCAGATGATTATCTTATTAACCTCATTTTTACCAGCAAATTATTCGACAGTAGAGATCTCAAGACATGCTGTGGCAAACCAATCTCGTATATTTGTATAAAGGCGCCTCCTAGTGGTCTGACCCTAATCCTACCCCAGACCTAAACCTATCCATAACCAAAGCTGTTATATTGAAGCTAAAGGGTGCCATGTGCTTTGGATGTATACGCATTGGCAAAAGCGTCAGTATATGATGCCTTGGGATGAGAATGCGTTGAGAATACGAGCTGAAAATTAGGTAAACACGTTAAATATCTGTAAATATTTTAAATAACACATTTAAATCATCTTAATTTAGCCCAATTAATTAAGCCCAGTAAAATCTACATATTAAGATATGAACCTAAAGGGATTTGAAAATATATAGCCATTTTCTTGCATAAAATGCTTACATTTTAGATGTCAATATGTTAATGGTGTATGCTTCAGAGTATATCCAAATGTATGAAAAATGTATGCGTGCTTAAGCCACACTCTACATACAAATACCAATTAGCTACCTAAGGGGATCACTTACACACTGCAAACTGGTCTGATCCATGTGCTAGCTGACATTTAAAACCATTCCCGTGTTTCCAAGAGAAAAATTGTTCAGTTTAAACTTAAGCAATTCCATCATTTTAGATCTTAAAATGCACCATTAGCATGAAAGAACCTATATAAATATGTCACACCAGTGATGTCAAAGAATCAATCAGCTAAACTATTCCATTGACTGACAGCACACAGTGCCCATAGGAACTTTCCTCAGCAGATAATAGAAAACAATTAAATCCCAGAGCTGTGAGGTTGAAGGTATAAGGAGCTTATGGGGAAATGTGATCCCTCAACCAGTTCACTTACAGTTCTTCAGCTTCATTTCTGACTTTCCCTTATTCCCATAGCTCGAAACACAATGGTATTTGTAAGTCTTGTGGATATAGAAGTAGAAAAGTTTGACTGCTTGCAGTGGACTTCAAGACATCCAATGCCTGGGAATGTTATCTCAGAATAAATGATCTATCGGCACAATGCTTCTGGGATTTCAAAACACTAGCACAGTTATGGTTGTCTAAAAAAATGTCAAATGTATGTTTGTCCCTATGCAAAACTCAAGGAATTTACATTTGTTGTATACACATTACACATTAACATAAAATTACCACAAAATTAGCATATACATTGATAAAACTAGTATTATAATTATGCAAATGGTTAAAAAAATTCAAACTTGTTCAAATCTAATCCCCCAAAATTATTATTTTTAGTTTTATTATGATTCTATACAATAGAATGCAAGTGATCCAATTCAAAACATCTATCTTCTATTTTTGAATTTTATTTAACCAATCAAAACTGCAACTGTTTGCCAGTTCATGAATACCAAGAACAGTGGCACAGTTTACTAAGATTGAATTTGTGTATTGATAGAAACAAAACCTACACAGGGCGATTTGCTTGTATGGAATGCAGTGTAAAAAATGAATGCGCTTTATCGAAACAAAACAAAAAATTGTGGCAACAGATTACAACAAGCAATATTATTAATTCAATTAATTAATCAAATTAATTCCTTAAAGGTTAACCATTTAAAATGAGTAGAACTTTTAAAAAACATACACTTTAGTCACCATTATGGTGATCAGTGTTTGTTTTAGATTTGAAAACATTGAAAAAGTTTAAAATTACAGTTTTCTCCTTCAGTGACTTTGCTTGTTAACATCAGGTGTCTTCAATGTTGGAAATATAAAATGAAGAGTTCTTAATTAATCTTTGATGTCTGTCTGTTTCTTCAGATGTTTTTGTTTAATTTTATGGCGTAAACTTCACTCATTTTAAATGGTTAACTTTTAAGGAATAATTTGATTAATTATTACTCAATTCTAATTTGCTCAATTTTATGAATGATATTGCTTGTAATCTGTTGCCACAATTTTATTGATTAGAAAAAGCCTACCCTATCTCACGACCAATTCGTACGAATTCGACGAATGATTAAAACGTGTCTAATTCGTACTAATTGGTACGACCTCACTCGTACGAATTGGTACGACTTGTCTAAACCCACGTGATGGGTAGGTTTAGGGGCGGGGTAAGAGGTAGGTAATTCATTCTAATTTATACGAATTGGCCAATTCGTAAAGTATGTACGATTTAGCAAAATCGTACTAATTCGTACAAGTGTGGTCGTATGAATTAGACACTTTTTAATCATTCGTTGAATTTGTACGACTTGGTCGTGGGATTGGGTTGGAAAAAGCGTATTCATTTTTACAGTGTGGAATTGACTGCAATTATTTCCCCAAACTTTAAAGGCCCATACACAACGAGGATTACAACTATAACAATAATTGTAACTACATTTTATGAGAACAGACACAGAGGAATGAAATCATTGGAATCACCTTTGGAATCACCATTGGAATCACCCTTTTTGGTTACACTTTCTAAGACCATGCTAATAATGAATTTTAGATCCATTTAATATATATTTATAAAGACTCATTCAGACCTATTCTGCATTATAAGAACAGTTATAGTTAAATTGAATAATTTCTTACAAGTCATGCGTTTATTTATTTTTTTTGATGTGCATGCTCATAATCCATTATACACAGTTCCAGAGACACTTGTTTACTGTACCAATTACTAATCAATAAAGCATTTAATGGCCAGAATGATCATTTGATATGTTAAATCCATAACACCTCAGCATTTTGCTTATAGCAGTTTGAAATTATACTTTAAAAAATATGTTTGCAGTGTTTTGCTAGTATGTAACAAGATTCTAAAAAAATTCAACAGTTTGTATTAATGATTTCTTTCTTTTTATGTTCCCTTAGGGGCTCCGTATAAACCATTTAAGTTTAATGAGATCTGTGAAATTATTCTACTTAAGGCAATCAGTTTCCTCAAAAACACTGCTCATCTGAGTCAGCCTAACTTCACTTGTTGGGGTTTAGCTTCCCCATTCTAGAAAGAGAATCGGTGAATAAGTACATAAACATGTTTGTGTGAAAGTTACACATCGAACATTACAATTCCGCACAACGCAAAGCCTGTAACAACTATTTAAACCACTGTGTGCAGTCAATCAAATCGTTCAATCAATCAATCAACCACGCTAATCCATGTTCTAGATAGATGCTCACACTTCAGTGAGCATCTAAGAACATGATACATTGAGAGGCGTGCATGGGCGTACGATATTATGAGCAGCATTCAAATGATCCAAGCGCCATGATTCCGCAGTCTACTGACACATGAGTCAAGCACAACTAATAAGATTCAACTGCGCTTGGGGTCCAAACGAGACTCGGCTTCAACCGGTAGAGCTCATGACAGCCGGAATTGCACCTACATCCACAATAACTTTGCACGACTGAAGAGGTTTTCAGAAACACTGAGTAGAATAAGTGGCCTAGAACAGTGTTTGCTGTAAAACTTGACTGTTCTGTCACAGGGCATCTTCCTCGTGTGGCCGTGATGTGACCAGGCAGCTGGCAGCGGCAGAAAGCGAGGCAGGTCACAGGTGCCAGAAGAATTATCAATCTCTCACTCCCACGGCAAACAAGCACAAACGCTTCCCCTCCCACGTGCAGCCTGAAGACGGGAAAGGCATCCACCCAGGGCATGTGATTCTTGTGCTGGAGAAGAGTGAAGGTAACTGCTGACCCAGTTGGAAATTGGGCATGTGTCCCAAGGTCATACGCCCACACACCCAAAAGGTTTTGTTTGTTCGCAAACTGCCACAAGCCATCTTTTGCAGCCCTTATGCCAGGTGTTCACTAGAAAAGGGGATCTCTGTGAGGGAATGTAGGCAACTGCTGGCTCAGTTGGAGTTACATAACAAAGCCTCGTGGGACGTGCGCGCGTATAATGAATGTTGCCGTTATTAAGTGAATTCTGTTGAACTGAAGTGGAGCAACGGTGTGACGCACTACGCTCTGTTAACAATGTCTCTGTTAAAGTCACTGTAAGATCAAATTATTTGTGTCTGAAATATTGCAGTTCCCTTTCGAAGGGAACTCAACAATACGTCATTGACACCTGAGGTGTTCCCCAATGCGTCAATGACGTATTGTCTCGTTCCCTATTCTCAGGGAACATAGGTTACAGTCGTAACCTGAGAAGTTTTTTTCTTGCACATCATTATTTTAACTTTATGTAAACTTTCACATGAATAACTCAGCGACATCACCTCTCTTCTCTGATCACGTGATTACTGGCATGAGGGCGGGACATCACAGCAATAGCAAACCACAACCATCCAATCAATTCCCCATGGACAAGTCCCGCCCTACAGTTTGTCTTGTTCAAAAATTAGTTTCACTCAGATATACGCTACAAAAGGGAAAAAAGTAAACAACAACTTCTGATACCGACTTCTACAGTCACATGACCTTTTTACTATGTATTATTATGTATCGAAGCTTAATGTGCAAAGAAAACTACAGTATAAAGACTTGTTCACAAGGCAGAGACAGAATGCCCTAAACATGCTCATTTTAATGAGAGCTCACTGTAAAAAAATATTTTCAAGGATTTGTAATTAAATTTTTCTTTTTGTCACATCAGCTTAATTCATGTAATTCAGATAACATAATATTTTGAGTTTCTGGCGATTAAATCAATCTCCTTCATTGCATTAACTCAATTTTTCTATTTCAACGAACTTAAATTTTTAAGGAAACCAGGTTACTTAGTTTTTTTTTAAGTTAAGCCAACAATATTTTTTACAGTGCTGGCAATTAAAGTGTAGAAAATTTAAGCAAATGTGGAGAGACTTGATGCAGCAGCTATCAAAGTAAAGGTAGTGAGTGGAGGTCATGTGATCAGTCTGCTGTCATATTGTGTAGTCGATTTCATGTGTTATGAACAGTAGAAGGAAAAAGATGCACGGAAAGCATGATAGATTGTGTTGTGTGTTAATCGTGCTAACCACGTGGTTGCGTTCAGGACAGATAGATGGAAACAATAGCAAATAACAAATAATGCTGTATGTTGTTTTGTGATTTAATGTGCAATGCATTATATACAACCAATTTGATGATTCGGAAATACGTCATACTAGTTGTAGTGATGTTCTAAGAGAGAAAATGTTGATTTTCAGGTCACTACACACATCCTATACAATTTTATTTTGCCATTATTTGTCTGAATTTCTCTGTATTCTAAAGGGGCTTATTGAACCTCATGCCATTTTGCATTTTTACTTAGCAAAGCTACATCATTGGGTGATGTTCACCGTGACTGGATTCAGTGTGACAGGAAATTAAATAGTTGAAAATAGACTTCATACATGTAAAGATGATAAGGACCCACAAGCCATGAGCATGTGGGTAAAATGGGAGATCGTTTTCCATTCTGCTCACATTTGCTAATGCAGTGCTGAGCCACAGGGTCTGGTGGCATTGCTGCCACACTACTGCCCTCTGCTGGTCGCATGTGTGTATCGTGTTGAGAGTTGCACCATACTCCATTAACAGTTTTGTCCTAAATCCACCCTTTGAAAAAAAGAGAAAAAAAAAGCTTTGTTTTTGTTTCTCATTATCAATATCATATTGCATTCCACAGCAAAGAATCAGTTCATTTACCACAATGAAAATGAAAGCAGATCATTACATTTCCACCAAAATTGAAAACAGGAAAAAGAACTGACTTATTGGAAACAAGCTATAGCCTATTATAATAACTCATTGTTCTCACTGCTAGGAAATAACTGTGCATGTAGATATGCTGCTGAGGACAATTAATTTCTTGAGAGAGCAAATATTAGGTCCCACAACTGGCTGGTACATAATGATAGAAGAAGAATTCAAAGCTTAAAGGGATAGTTCACTTTAAAATTAATTTTTGGTATGTTTTAGCTTACCTCAAGAGCATCCAAAATGTTGGTGTCTTTGTTTACACAGTACTTTCAATTTTGATATTTTTAGGTCAAACCGTTGTTGTCTGTCAGTCATATAATGGAGGTTTATGGGGTCCACCTCAAAGAGCATGCACAGAGAAGTCCAAATTAAACATGATT
>JAOTRC010000005.1:15475896-15496958 GCA_027497675.1 Cyprinella lutrensis
GACGATCCTGGGGCGTCATCTATATCTACATCTACACACACACACACACACACACACATATATATATATATATATATATATATATATACTGGTTATGAGGAGGAGGTGATGTGCAAGTTGCGAGATGCGAGGGAAGCATAGCGCAATGGTTGCGATCAGACCAGTACCAGCTCGCCGAGCAACGATGGCTCAAAATGAGGGGAACTGCAACAACTCGAGACACAGATGCCAAAGCAGTTGGAGGTTGCCCAGGCCTCCATTAAAGCATGTCCTTTATAAAATGGCCCCTCAGACAGTGTTAGTAGATCTCGTTCTAGGAGCAGATTGGCCTGAAGAAACAAAAGGGACTTAATATGGAGGAAGCCAAATGGCTGGGTCTGAAATATTTTTGCCCCAGGAGTCTCTGAAAGTTCTTTCAGTGGGACCCTTTCTCACTTCTAAATAGCACCAACCGAACACACTCTTTCTTGAAGAGACGTGTTGGACCGAGTCCTTCTCCAATCTGAATAGGAGATACTCAGCCCGAGGGCGAGATTGCTCTCTTCCAGGCGACCTGAGACCCAACTGGCTATGGAGCACTTGAAGGGTAGGACCTTGTACTGATACTTCGCATCTTCCAACGCAAGAACACGGAAAAAAAACTGAATCGCACCAGAGTCTGATGGCAGACGTACCCATGGTGGGGCAGCAAGGTTTGGAAAGGGACCCGACTCGGACGGCCCGGAGGCCGCCCGAAGCAGGGTCTGAGTGTGATGCATGATCGGTGACCAACTCCAAGAGCCTCCTCCTCCTGGCTCCTTCAATAGTATTCGGAGAACATTGACTCTGATGCGATCCCCATTCAGTCGACCGTTGACTACGTCCGACAATATCGACTGAAAGGGAACTCATTTATTTCCTGATATTAACTAAAAATGATTAATGAAAACAACTAAATATATTCATCTGATCTGATTTTGTTTTGATTATGCTTTGCAATGTAACGAGCTCAGCATTGTTAAAGTCATTAATAGAGTCGTATGTTTGCGCATACATGCAAATTTCTCAGCCACAAGATCATTAGTGTTAGCACTGGTGGGCTGGATAACTTCAGCGCTGTGCCATCTTCCTCTTTCTACTCTTCCTGTAACCTCAGAGGTGGAACAGAAAATGAAGGAGGATTAGTAGAACTCGGAATCATCCAAATTACTCTAAATGACTTCTTCCAGAAGGCACAGCCGCTGTGTGGCATGTTTAAAATGACATTTCAGCTGTAGAGGTAATTTGCATTCTATTTGACTCCGAACGGCACACCGATATTAGGGATTCCGCCTGCACTTTTTTGATTCACTCAGTTCAAAGATACACGCTAAGCAGCCGGGCTTAATCAGGGTAAGCACGACTCCTGTCAATCTAAGACAAAAGACATGGAGCTTCTCTAAGCTCCCGAGGCATTCGGCCCTGTCCACTCATGACACAGAGCAAATCTCGACTGCATCAAGTCATCTTATTAAACAAAGATCTCAAACCGAACACATGTATCGGTAATATCAACGGCGGAATTAAAAGAAAGTGAGGGTGGGGGGTAAAAAGGAAGCAGGAGAAAAAAGATTATGTTCAGGTTATTACATGCGGCTGCACATCATGAGGTGTGAGGTTGCTGTGATCCTGTTGCTAAGATACTTGGCTAATACCACGGAAACAAGCCCATATTGCTAATCTAGAGGAATCCATGCATGCCTCCACATATTTTGGCAGCGTAAGCTTGGACTCCATTACATGTCGTCAGTCCCTCACCTACAGTCTATGGTGTCTCCCTTTTTATCTCCATAAGCCCCCAAGATCTGAAAGAAATATAGAAATGTGACACACTTTTGCCGCTATATTTGGTGGCCATGGGCAATTTAAAAAGGATTACACTTTGGGAGAAGGTTCTGTGAAAGTAGAAAACATGTGCATCCAGCTATAAGAGTCCTTCAAAGAATGCATATCTTGGGCAAAAAGCACCTGTTTTGATAACACATTTTATAGTCCACTAGAATAAGATCACTCAGGGTTTTCAATGCATTAACTATGCTTGTTGAAAATATGATAATTAACAATTGAGCATTTAATGTTGAGGTGCAACTTAAATTGAACTGATATGGCAACTTTATCTAAAAGTGATTCAGACCGATCTGAAGTGAAAATCTGGTTTGCACAATGTAATATATAAATGTAATAATTCTGACCATCTGCTGAAACCTATACTACAATTTCAATAATGAAACCAAAAATATAAATGTCAATACTAATAAAAATATCATCAAGCTATGTCCAATAAAAATGCGTTGAGTTTAAATGAGTTTAAAATGTAATCCTTCAAAAATGTTTACAACAACTTCCCAGTGAATCTGCTTCTCTAATTCCTTAATATTTTGGTTTTGTGTTTCAGAGCTTATGTATATAAAAACAGATTACAGCATCAACTGTCTTTATGTTGGTAACATTTGTGGTATGAAACCAACATTCGAGAATGTCAGAAGACGCTCCGAGAGATAAATTTTCAAAAGGTCTATTATATATTTAGGTGCAAAGCTATTACAAGCTTTAAAGTAGAAGGACAATAAAATCTAATTTAAAAAAACAGTTGTGAACTCTCTTTTTTGTTGTTTTAGTCAGTGCTTCATGTTGGATTTTAAGCAAATTAAATAATATACACAATTATATCCTTATACACCTATTTGACAGTTCACTGTGTAGAACAAACGACAATAAAATACATAAATGTGTCTTTGTTTTACACAGATGAAGATTCGACATGTGACAAATGATGTAAAAATACTTCCGAAGAGCCATGGGTTGCACCATAGATGTCCAACACCGAAATGAACCTGGACCCTGTGGGTTTTGATGTCAAAGTAAGAGAAGATATTCTGGTTGTCACCTGTGAAATGTCTTAGCAGAAGTGCAGTGGTCTTAAAACATTCTGTTCACTTCAAATCAGACAGATAAATTATGGAGTAAGGTTACATTTATTTGACTGAATGAATTAGCCATATCAAGAGAGCAAGGGCGAGAAACAGAGAGTGTGTGCGTGCGCAAATTAACAGCATCTGTGAAGAGACTGACTTGGAACTACCTATATATTAAAGGTTTTTTTAATGTGCACCTTCCAGCCAATCAGAATCAAGCATCCAGATAGACCATAGTAAAAATAATATATCAAGGTCAAGGTGATATTACTCCGAATTCTCAGTAGATATCAAAAACCTTCAATAACATTTTCACGCAAGTGTGATATTTACCACTTACGTAAATTAATCTTAAAAATGCATTTGATTTACAATTATGTAACTAATTCATAATGGGGCAAAATCAGCACCATCAACTTCCTTATAAAATACTACATGTGTGAACACAGTGGTAAGCATCAATGTGTGCACGTCCAAGTAAATGTTACTGTGAACACTTTCTCCAGGCACATATTGTTATTGCTGCTTAAGAGTAAACAGAGCAGGTTAGATCGATATGGAGCAGAGCGGTAGGGACGACAAACCCTTTGCTTTTCTTCTCTACCGCTCCACTCATTTCTCCCAGTGGCAGGAGAAACAGCCTTGTTTACTGGCAATGGGTCTGGCCGTTGATTGTCATCCCCGCGGTAATGGCAATGCTTGCACCAGATCAATAACCATCTGCACCGATCCTCAAGCAATAACATTCAATAGGGAAAATCCATTTACTTTTACTTACCTTTCATTTCTTTCATTTTACCATAAGGACACCCAGCCTGGGCAGTGGGCTTAGCTAGGAGGGCATTTAGCATGGGACCCCAAACACCACAAGTACCTTAAGCCTGTTTTTTCCCCACTCAGAATTGGTGGCCTTTTGTGGTAGAGGTAGACTTTTTATAAAAAAACAGAAAGGCAAACAGAAAGGTAAACACTGCAGTACATCTATGCATTTTCAAAATGTGTTTGTGCTATATCAGGTAAGAATTTTCTACTTTTAGCCAATTTTTCTTTTGACAATCTGTATTAATTATGAAGGAAATCTTTAAAAAAAAATCTAAATCCAAAACATACACACACGTGTCCAGAAGGGATATTTGTTATCAATGACCCTAAAAGTTTATTTAAACCAATCAAAATATGAATAAAAATATTTTATAATAATATGATGATAATAATATCATATTATTATCAAATAATTAAAAATATTAAAAAATAATAATATGAGGGAAGAACACAACACTAAACTTGGTTAAGGTATGTATCTGATCAAATCTTTTGGCAAAAAAAAAATACAGCTATTTTTAGCAAATTACAGATTATAATTTATTATTATTATTATTATTATTATTAATAAAACGCAACAATTCTGACTAATTAAATATATGTGCAGACAGACATTATAAACAATTAAAATTATTTAAAATTATTTCATTGTGTTTTCTGCTATCACTCTCCAGAAGTTGGCCTGTATATCAGTCTCTGCTTTATAACAATGAATCTGGCTGGCCTCCCAATAACCCTGCTCCCATAGTCTAAGTCCACCTCCCCGTCGTCACACCAGCAGCCAAATATCCATGCAAAAAAGCAACACTACCCAGCCTGATCCACTGCGAGACAGCTAGAGCAATTATTCAAGTAGTACCGACAATGCACACTTACCATTAGAACCGTGAGTGTATTTATCGGGGGCATGCTTGTTTACAAATCTGAATACTTTATATTTGGCTCCTACTGTCATTGAGAATGAACTGCACCTTTTATGATTTATATTTATGAGGCATTTTAAGCGTCGCCATGCCTGAAATAGTGTCATCTACGTCACCTTGTGGAAATGAATTCAATGAAGCAAAACAATACCCCACTTACAAAAACTATTTTCTAAAGCAATATATATTTAGTTTTGAGTAAAACTGTACATATATTGATTTAAAGAATCTAAAGGTTAAGTTTTATAAGGGATTTAGGGACACAGAAGTAACGTGCACTTGTGGCATGCTACAAATATATATGGGAGCAAATATGCATATAAATAAACACAAACGCACTCACATAGAATACACACTGGCAAATCTATAGCATAATTATAGGTCTGTGTTTGTGAAGCACAAAAAGCCACAAGTCTTAAGTATTTATCGGATGTGCTTATGTATCTCGCTATTAATATTCTCTGAATACGTGTAAAGACGTGGCTTATGTGAGAATGTTCCTTTGAGTGTTCACACACATCCTCCGGATTACTGAGACTATACCATATAGGGGCTTGTAAATGCTTTAATAAAGAGCTGTCCACCTATTGTTATCGTCTGATAAATATGGCGCACCATATAGATGCACTTAATCTCTCGGTGAAGATCACAACCTTACAAATGTAACATACGTGCAACACTCAGAGTGAGAGATGCCCCTCTCATAATTTGCCTATTGTTCCAGGTTGAGCTTCAAGCACGCTGGAATGCCAAAAGCGCCTGACAGAAGGCCACTGTACTCCCATCAGCGACAGCAGTGACTCACTGAAGCCTCCATGCATGCCACATTGTAAAGCTCTGGGCCTGGCATCGTCAAATCCACAGTGAGGCATTAAAGCTGGGCCTGGGATTTCCAAGACTTCAGAAGCCACACACATGCAGATGTGTAAACGTTGGCAAGATCATGTGTTACTTGTACCGTTTCAACTGTACACAATAAAGTTGGTATATTGGGCTTAAAAACAAACAAACAATAAAAAAGGATATGTTGTATAGTTTTCATGTGACTCCAATAAATCACAATTATGTTGTAACTCAGGAATACATGACTGCAATTAAAATTTTACTGTTGAGGAACGGCGTTATTTTTTTTTTAAATAAACTATTACACATTGTAACTTTCATTGTTGCTATCCCCCTTGCAATATTAACCTTTATTAGTTAATGAACCTAATGTTTATTTTATTGCAGTAGTTTGTTATTAAAAACAGCTGTTCATTAATTTAGTTGTAAAGTGGAGTAACATAACACAAATAAAAAAGTAAAACACACAAATATAGATTTGAGAACTAGACCCTGTAGGATACTTCTTGAAAAATCTTGGATCATATTTGTGGGATTTGTAAAGATAATTATATTTTAAGTACATGTTCTGATACTTACTGCAATTTACTTTTATTGCTGTATTATGTATTGCAAATATTCATTAATTCCTGCTTTGCAATAATTGTAATTTGCTCGAGCAATAAGAAATAAGTGAATTTACAGTGGATGGATTTTTTTTTTTTTTTTGGTAAGGGTTACTTTTTATGAGACAAGCTGAAATAATTATAAAGTAAGAACTGCCAAATTTAGGAGGGAAACTACTGCAATGCAATAAGCTTTAAATCTTTACATTGCTCTGCAAATAAATTCCTCTTCATAAAGTGTGAAAATTAAAGACTTGAGAGATATTACTATACTGAAAAAAAAAATGCATTTTTTTATGCGAGTAAACCAACAATATGATTTTAAAAGAAGAAGAAACAAATCAAGTAAAATATTTTACCTGGAATTTCTAATAACTTAATAATCTAATATCTTGTTAGTAAGTGTCTTATGTATGATTGTTTCTCCCACCCCCTCACTGCTGTTTTTTTTTAATGAGCCGTGAGAATTAAACTACTGCTCGACGAAGCAAAGGTTTACGAGCATAGAGAAAATGTACGAATTATTCCTCTGTATTTGCAAAGGAATGTTAGCAAAATCCCTTAGTTGTAGAACAGATAATCCAGAATCTCTTTCACAAAGGACGCTCTCTCTCTCTCAGTCAGTTGCTGATGTTCAAATGCAATTTCTAGAGAAAATCTCCATCAAAATGACAGCAAAATAAGGTTTTTTAAAAACAACAACATCTCTTCTCTTACATTTCTTTGTTGTGATCCATTGACTAAGGCTATTAAACGCAATGTAAAAGAAGATCTCTCATTAAAATATCACAAACAATACATAGTCAGATTTGCATGCATTATGTTTCATACAAATCCCATATTCTTTCTCAAATTACTTCCAAATACAAATAAGTCCAAATACAAATCCTTTTGTCATTCCTTATAATTTGACTGTGCGTCTCAGCTTATCTCTCATGACATGTGACGTGTCCCAGAGGTCTCTGTTCTCAGTGAAGCAGCGCTACTAACAGTGGCGGCCCGCATCTGTGCTTTTCCGGCTTCGGTGGAAAACACACGCTAGATCTGCCGCTCTGTTTAATTACCTCATACAGCATGGCAACTTCAAAAAAAGCAAGAGGTTGAACTTCCATATATATATATATATATATATATTGATCTTAATTATTTCAGCCCCAGAGGGTTAAACAAACTCCAAAGTGGAAGCAGAGGGGTAGCTCTTTTTTTTTTTTTTTTTTCAAGCTTTACTGGGATTTGGCTCAATTGGTATAGAGGTGCGCTGCAAAAGGGAGAGACGGGAAAAACAGCCTCGGGCACCTAGCAGAGGATTTGACCTGCTCTCGCAGCCCGGGAGAGAAAGAAACGGAGAGAGGGAGAGCCGGAGAGAGAAAAAAAGCCTGCTTTCCCACACTCTCCAGGTTGGGTTTTTAAGGCTGGATATAGCAGTGCCCCTATAGGTGTGTGCATTTCCAACACATTGCTAGGCTATAAGTGCGTGAGATGCTGAACAATTCAAACCCTGTGCTGCCGTGCCGACCCCAAGGCTCAGCTTACAGCCTTAAAATTAAACAAATAATAATAATTAAGAAAAAAATATCAGCTCATCGTCCCAGCACTCCGAGGCCTCACACGCTCAGCCGAGTCACGCAATGCAGCTCGACTTGTTTTATAAGCCAACACTAGAAGTTCAGAGGAGTAACCAACTTATATCCTGCACCTTTGAAGCTCATCGACTAGTGTGTGTTCAATTGATACTTTTGGAACAAGACGTGAAAATATACAATAATGTATTTTCATTTTGTTGTATTGTAACCAGTTCGAAACATTTCACATATTTTTTAATGTTGTCGAATTCAAGTGAAAATTTTTATTGTTCGTAAAAGTAGTTTACCCTAACATTACTGTAAAAAAACGTATATGGCTATACAGTGGGGTTTTTTTATATTTATATATATTTTTTAATTTAAATATTTTTTTTGTTAATACAATGGAGATTGGTTTAATCAACAGAAACTCTATTAAGCAATCTGAACCGCATTACTTATCTAAGTTCACTTGAAAAAAGGAAAAAAAAAAATGTTGTGATAATAAGTCTTTAAAATAATTTTTACAGTATGGATTTAGATGTGTTATTTTATATTTTAGGCTTACCAAAAATGATAATACCTTAAACTTGGTTTTGTGTCAGACCAGAACACATTTTAAATCTAATGGTGCCTCTTTCTCCAGAACTAGGTTATAAACATCTTACAGTTTCATCTTGGAGTGAAACTGGACCATTCAGAAGAAACCGTGTTGCTTCGTACTTAAAGTTCTGCTCCAGAAATGTATTTTTGCTCTCCTCTACCTTTCTATTTTGCTGGTATTTTTTTGAGGAGAGTTCTGCTCTGGTTATGATAATTTGATCGGTGAAGACATAGATATTTGAACTGGAAGAACAGGAAGATGCAAATCCCCCCCTAAATCCCTATGCCATACAAGCCTCAGCCGACGGTGCAGTTTAATATCTGCAGCCATGATTAAAAAGAGAAGGTGAAGCTCCATTGTAGTAATAAGAAGGATGAATGTGCAACACAGGGGCTGGGAAAAGAGTAGGGGGAGTTTTTTTTTTTTTTTTGATGACCTTTCATCTTCCCATGTCTATGAATTATATTTCAGAGAATATGAAATCTGACAAGGAACTTTTGTTGTCCCTCAAGGCTCCACATAATTTAGAATATTGATTCAGGTACAAGCATTTTATACAGGGTCACCTGTAAGTACTCTGCATTCTCACTGGTTCACAAAATACTGTGTAAATTCTTCATAAAAACAACATAAATTCATATATCAAGAATGTAAAAATGGACTATTATACTTTGAATAATTAATCATTATCTAATATCATAATTTTATCAATTTCATTTTGACTGCATTACAGTGTTTTTAGACTGTATTGTATTTTACACCAATTTATTGTAAATATACAAGAATGAACAATTTCAGCTCATTTTTTCAATGTAATCCATTTGAACCAAATTTCTGCACCTGAAACCCACGTAAAGAAAAAAAAAATTTGGCCCTTGATATGATCCTTAGCAGGCCACAGTTCAAGGACAGAATATTCATACAGCACATCTTTTATACGTGAATGTCTAACACCTATAATGTTGACAAAGTCTTTCATCGTTTGAATTAAGAAAATGATAGTATTAGATTTCAATCCAACTCTGTCAGGTTTAATTAAACTATAGACAAGGAAGGGCAAGGAAGCAGAATTTTCATGTCGATTTTTTCCCTTGTCAATGACACAATGTGTATTATCATGCTACTTTATGCTTCTACGATAAAATAGTGATGGAGAGCTGTAAACATTTTGGGTCTTTTCATAAAAGATTGAAATAAGTACTTCTGTGGAACTGTGGAATCACTGATAACATGCAGTTGCATTCACATCAAAAAATAAATTAAATGTAAAGTGCTGAGCGGAAAATATTGTACTCCAATTGCAATTTGAGTTTAATAAAATTCAATTATACCTGGATAAAAATAAATGACAGTCTTTTTTATTTTATTTTTTTTATTGTGTCTGTATAGCATAATTATGTTTAAAAATGTGCTAATTGCAACAGAAAAAAAAAATAGTTTCTTCATCTGCTCATTAAACTTTAAGAATTAGTAGATTACTTTAAAGTCAATACACCCATTAGAACGCAGGTGAAAAATGTCAAATGTCAAGGAAAAATAAAATGAAACACGATTTTATAAAAATGAAAAGACCTGCAAGTTGACTGTGATAGCTGGTAGTGCACTTCTTTCACTTTCAGATAGTGTCGAGACTCAGTCTTAACCACCATTCCATTCAATTCAATAGGACATTAAGACATAGATGAGTCTTTGGGTCGATAGTGTCAGCAGAACTATAGCAAACTCTCTAATGGAAACCAAATTGGGTGGCTGTTCAATAGCAGCAAGGCAGAGGCAGACGGAGGTTGAGGGCAATAGACTGAGGTCATACAGGTCAGAGATCAGAGCATTCTCCTATCATAACAGACGTCAGATTTACAATTAGACAGCCAAGTCCGGGGTACACATATTCACACACATACGTCAATGAAAATACATACAAATTTGCAAGTACACTTTATATTTCATATAGACCTATATGTTAGAATAAGTAAAGTAAAAAATAAAAAAAATAAAAAATATGAATAAGATTCTATATTAGTTTATATGCAGAAAAATAATTTGGATAATTTGAATAATGCAACAATATTAAATGCATAATATAATATAATATAAAGTCATTTCATTTTACAAATAAAGCAATTACGCAGTGTTTGAGAATTTTTCTTTGAATGTGTGTGTTTACTAGTGTGAAATGACTTTCTGTCACTCACTGAGATACACTGTGTGCTTCTGTGTTGTTCCTCTGTTTTCTCCAAGCACAAATATGTCAATAAAAATGCTGTACGTCCATTCTGGGGACAGCAGGAGAAACACTCTAAGTAAATTAGGCCCTTCAAGTGGCATGAATCACCAGTCTAGTCTCAATATCACTGGGGCGGAAGAAAGGGGAGGCTTAATGATCTAAACCATGTGAAGGTCGTCCCTCCTCTGTCACCAGTAACAGTGAAATGTCACTCTAAAATTCCTGCTTCTAACAACATACACATCCTTGGACTTTCCAGGTGTGATCAAGCCTTTTTTTCTTTTTAATTATTAATACTTGTAATGTTGTCCATTTAAATATATATATATATATATATATATAGCTTGGAAATCTTAACCCAGAGTTTGGTAAATATTTATTTAAGAGGTAAAATGCTTAAAATGGGACTCTGACTTATTACTCCAAAAAAACAATTGGAGCTGCTGACATAAAACCCAAAACTCAGGGCTGACGTTATGATTCTTGATTACAATCTTCTCCGATTCCACCCTTTGTTGGGCTTTTGTGTGCTTTTACAACCAAGTAAGCTACTTAAGGAAACACCCCTCGCTGGGTCAAGTGAGCACAGACTGTGCTTAATTAGTGTTAGTTTCTAATGCACCTTTTAATCTTTCAGAGTTGTGCTTTCACAAACAAGCAATACTTTCTTATCACTAAAAACATCTGTGATGTAGCAACAGGAATGTTTAAAGACTTCTGTAAATCGCATTTATATGCATCATCTGGGGTCCTACACTGACTCTCTGCTCAACACTACAGCTGTCATTGTTGCTGCCCCCTGGAGATAGTGACTATGAAGTACCTAAATTGGTAGTGACAGACGTGCACTTATACTAACGGAAAAACAAAGTATACATTTACGATTGTACATCTTTCAGACTTTCCCCATTTGAGTTTGGACTTTTTTTTTTCCTGTGCAACTTGGTACAAATCAACTTGCATTTTTAAATCATTTTAACCTAAATTACATTAAACTAACGTTTAAAGAAAATGAGTTAAATCTTGTATAATAACTTGTAAAAAAAGAAAGAATATATTTGGACAAGGTCTCGTCCTTTTTTGAATAATAACCAATACATTCCAGCTACTTGCGTGAAACTAGAAACATACATTGTGCCAGGTTTTAAGTCTGCATATTTCCAACAATTATACATGAAATCTTGACTTAAAATTGAAGAGATGCATACAAATGATGATGCATTACTTTCTCCCTATCTGGTCATCTCTTTCAACTCTCCTATAAGAGGGTCAGAACAGATATGAGGGCAGCTGAGCTCTGGCTGTCCAGAGACGGTTTCCTTCACAACAATGTATAAAGAAGTCAAGGTGAAATTCCCAAAGAAGCTGTAACTTTTCAACATGCAGTTGCATAGTCAGATAGATTTACACGCTTCCGTGACTGACTAACAAGGTCAAGAGCAGGAGGCTAATAAAAAAGAAAAAAAGAAAAAGAAAAAAAAAGGAGAAGAGAGAAACAGAACTCTTCTCTCGCCTCCGACACATCCACTACAAGCAAATATCAAGCTGAAAATCGTGAGATCAGAAACATAGAGTGATAATGGCCGACTATGTATGATCACACGCACAGATGAAATAAAAGTCTTGGTATTCACACAAAGAAAACAGAGTCAGAGAAGAAACAACAAAACACACAGTCGCATGCTTACTCTAAATCCAGCTATTCGTTTCTCTCGGCCCTTTTCTCTTTCTATTTTCTCTCACGCGCTGACCCGCGGCTTCCGATGTCACAGACACATTAAAGGCGAGTTTATTATCAGGCAGGAGAAAGACAACACACTCAGTGCCTGAATTATGACGACAGTTGGAAATCCGTTGTCTCAAGCATGAAGCCAAATGGACTGTATTTCTTCTCTCTGTAAAAACATACATCACTGAGGGCTGAAGGGCAGACTCTCAGTAGGTAAGCGTTCTGTAGTCGTGGCCCTCACTTAACCAGCACTGGGGGCCAGATCACTCTGATAAAGCAACTATTTAACCCTGACTTGAACTCCCACTGAAAATAAAACCCTCGTATGGCACTATCTCTGAGGGGTCGAGAATAAAACGGCGACGGGAAAGAAAATATCACGTGCGTCCGATGAGCTAGAGAAAGCAAACATTTGCTCAAATTCATAAGCTTGTTATTTGGGTTTGCCTAAGATCTTATCACCTATCCTGATCCAAAACAGTTACAGATAGTAAATATTGTCTGGGGGACTTAACCATCTCATTTTTGTCACCCAACTTATCTCAACTGCTTGATTTTATTTATTTTTTTATTATTACTATTATTATTACTCTCTAAAAATGAAAATGATTTTTTTTTCTTAATTACACAGCAGTCTTAACATTTGTGATCATCTAAAACCATAGACATAATACTGATGCATTTATGCATGAAACATCCTGTAATTTTCACAACCAACCAAGACACATCTAAAACTAAAAAACCTAGACAGCTGTCAATCAGGCGTCTGTCACTAGTAAGTTTCCCAGGGTTGGGCTGTGTGCTGGCATCCCCACACTGTTTTCAGATAAACAGTTCCTATTACACTGCAAACAGCTCTTCGTGCCCTCCCCTCCTCCTCCGAAAACAGAGTCATAATTCAAAACAAATGATTCCAGGCTTTGATGAGAGCACTTTTATGGGTCACAGAGAGTGAACCTCCCTACCGACATCTGTTTGATTTTATCTACTTGAACTTTATCCTCAGCTGGAGATTTATCGGCCTGCACTGGACCAAGCCTGTTAAAGTCGCCGTAACAGACAGGGTGAGAGAGGGACCGCGGGGGTGATCGTGAACGAATGAGCAAGTAAATGAGTGTGGAATTGCTACTTTGTGAATTAATTAGTTGCAATGAGCGAACGAGTGATTGATTACTGTGTGACTGGGGAAAAAATAAATGCGCAATATAGGAAGATTAATATGTGAGATTGGACCAAAGGGCAGAAGATGAGAATTAGGTTATAGAGGTAGCTGACATGTCCAATGCTACTTATAGGTCAACCTAAAGGGGGCCATCAATAAAAAAAAAAAAAGTGACTGAGAATTATTACAAAATATAATAATATAAAAAAAAATAGAGTAAAAAACAGCAACAACGTGAAATTTTATTACAATTTAAAATAATGATATTTATATTTTAATTTTTTCAAATGTCATTTATTCCTGTGATGACAAAGCTGAATTTTAAGCATTATTACTCCAGTCTTCAGTGTCCCATGATCCTTCAGAATTTTATTATTAGCATTGTTGAAATGAGTTGTGCTTCTAAAAAAAGTTTTTGTGAAAACTGTGACACATATTTTTCCGTATACTGGTGAATGGAAACATGAAAAGAAATCTTTTGTATAACATTATAAATGTCGTTACTATCTTTCTGACCCCAAATTTTTGCATGGTAGTTATAAATGGACACTTTAACTACAGAGGTACATCCATAAATATTGCCCAAAAATTGTGGTCAAAATAAAGTGTCTGTAAATTCGCTCTTTTGTTCCTTGTACTATTAGCGTGTAGGTCATGTACTAGTTGTTCAGTTGCTGTACGTGTGGTTCAGGCAGCAGGTCAAAGCCCTGGTCAGATCTCTGAGATTCCCAGACTCTAAAGGGGATATAACTCATTCCCAAGCCTGCCTTAGACCCAGTCTCCTCCTGGCTCTTTCCAGCTCTGAAATATTCTTTCAAAGGCCTGGCGCTGGAGACAGATACTGAGGTGTTTGAGATAAGGTTGGAGATGCATTAAGGGATTTTCCCTTTTAAAGTTGTCAAAGTTTTTTTTTTTTTTTTTCTCTGCAGCCCCTTTTCAGCCATACATTTTTCTCAGAGGCTTGTGAAAGGAAACTGAAAAAAATAGGTGAGCCAAAAAGAGAGAGAAGCAGCATATTAAGCACAGGGGGCTTAAGCTTGTGGTCACTTCACAGCTCATAAAGGATATGGAGGGAGACTGTGAAGAGGGCCCAAATGCTGAGACTTAAGGGACAGGCAGAAGAAAAGCTCAGCTACGTTTAAAAGCACAGATCGTCAGTGGGAGCCAGGTCAGAGAAAACCTCTCCTCAGGTAGATCGCTGAGACTACAGAAAACAAGTAATACAATCTGCAACAAATCACACTTTTGCACAGTTATAATAAATAGACTGGGTTCAGACTGAAAATCTGACTTTGTTGACATTTCAGAGAGCCGAGTACTTACAAATGAACAGAAATTGCAGAAAGCCTTTATGAGTTAGTTCTACAATTATCTTGATTTTACTTGTCTCTTAAAAAGTAATTACATGGTTGTGCTTGACTAAAAAACTTTTCAACACAGCCTGTTCTTAAATGGATAATTCAAAAAGATAAAAACGTAATTTTTACAGTAAAAAGCCAGCAGCTGTGGTTGCCAGAACTTTACCGTCAAAAATACAACAACGTTATTGGTTTTACTTAAAATTTACAGTAATAAACCAAGTTTCATTATCTGATATAATGTTAATTTACCAACCTATTGAAGTATTGATATCTGTTTTGTACCATTGTAATACACTGAAAACCAACAATCATCACAGCAGTGATGAGTCACATGATCAATCAAAGCTCATCACAAACAGCTCTTCCCCAATAAGATGTATACTTATTTTAAGAAGCTGGACAGTGTCACTCACACAAACATTAAACACCATCATGGTAACACACATGAAATAAAAAAAAAATTCAATAAACATTAATTTAACAACATTAAATGTAACAGAAAACCCTAATGTACATAAATGATTAGAAAAAAAACAAGGAAATTATGAGGAAAAATACATAAAATGTGAAGTGCACAGGAAATAATGGGAATGTCAAAAGCCTAGTTCACACTACATGATTTTAAAACGTCAGCCTGGACTGTGCGGTTCACACTACTTCTCTGTGAAATCAGGAGTGTTGTTTAGCTGTTCACACCACACAAACTCTACACTATTTGTGTGATGATTTGATCTGAGAAAAAAAAAATGCAAAAAAAAAAATACCATAAGATTTAACCAGTTACCTCAACCCATGCCTTGCTATGATTGGCTGTAACTCATAACATCACTGAGGTTGAGTCGCAAGACGGCTCTGGATATCTAGCATGTTAGATATTTTTTCTGGGCTCGGCTACGCATCTGCGAGGTGTCTGCGAGCGTTTTCGCTGCAATGATGGCTCTTTAACAGATTGGCGAGCGTTCATCATCCGCTAATCCAACGCATTTTGCACGCAATAACACCCTGACCTGTCGGCGAGCTCAACGATTTGCAAATCGTGCTTAAATCAAGCTTAAAATCCTGTAGTGTGGACTTGGCTTTATGTTTTTTCACTGTAAATTATACAATGAGTTGTTCTTTTTCAATTTCAAAAACTGTGCATTTAACAGTATTTTACAGTAAAATTACATTACCTGTACCATGAGATCTGTCACAATTTTTTTCCATATATAGTACGGAAACTTTGTTAACCAATTAACAGTTTTGCGCTGTATCATCTTTTACCATTAAAATCACAATTATTTTTTTTACAGTATTTGCAGCAGTTCGAGTCTTCAAATGAGCAGCAGGAAATGTTAAAGCTAATACGGAAAATTACATTTATCATACCATGCTACTCTAAAAGTTGCGGCAGCAACTTGATTCTCTATGTTTTGTTTGGTAAAGTAAATCATATTTAGTAATATATCATCATTTCCATATGTTGATTCGATGTGTTATGCATTCTAATTGTATCAACATAAGAATGCCAAGGAGGGAAAGAATCAAAACAACCAAAAAAAAAAATGCTTTTTGGTCCCTCCACCCCTACCCCTGAGGAGGTCTGTCCACACCACGGTCCTATACTTCAAAAAGCCACAGATTTCAACAAGATCTTCTAAGGTTTTTACAAAACTAAAGGAGGGCTGGCATAAGTTTGGTGGAGAGAGAGGTGAACTGACAATCTGTTAATACTATAAATATATGAAAAGTAATCAATCACATTCAATTAGCATTAAAAACAGCTATGAATTTGCTCCAGGTTTAACTTTTGAGAGGAGATTCAGGATTTGAGTCCAGTGTGATTTTACAGTAAGCATCTTTAGATCTATCCAAAAACAGTGAAAATACATCTTACTCCGCATAAACAGCCTCCCCGTTTTTCCTTTGTCTTCTTCAATCTCTCTCTGGAGTGGTTTAGGGGTGGTTGGAGGGGGTTTTGTCCAGCTTGAGCAGAGATTAAAGTTAGACTGTGATTGGGAGCGTAAAGTTGACTCTGAGCATTAAGTGGGATTAAAGTTGGGCTGGCTGTGGCAGGACCTGAACACATTCACTTTTATGCACTGTTGCAGACCCCCTATTCATCTAAAGGTTTTGAAAGCATGAAAGAGAAAGAGAGTGAGAAAAGTGTGTGTTGGAGGGGTTCTGTAGGCCCATTTGTTATTTTAAATGTGGCTGTGAGTGTCTGCATTGAGGGACGAATTAATCCATTAATCCAAAATTAGTATAAAAGATCAGTTCTTGCCACTGAAGCAGAGCAGAGCCGATCATGGGGCAAAGGACAGCATGCACTGGGTGACTGAGCATTTGAGTGTGTTTTGAGTGCACAATAATATGTGCAGAAGTGTGAATCCAAGCCGTGTGTGACAATGCAAAATGAAACGAGGAGTCATTTTAAACTCTGCTTAAATGCAAAATGCTATTTTAAAAACTTGTATCTTGTCTGTTCTCCATTTAACCATTGGTTTCACCATTTTTTTATTGTTTGGTTTAGTAACTGGTTTACTTACATTTAGCTTGAAAGACAGTTTCAGGGCAAACAATACTGTAGATTGCAATTTCACATAGCTGCACTTAAAGGGATACTCCACTAAAACCCGACTGTTTAACTCTGTTTAACCAACTGTTGGGATTTGTAAAATGAGTCTATTTCCAAAAAAAGTGGATTATCCCTTTAAGACAAACTTAAATTTACCTGAAACTTGGCAAAAAGTTGAAACTTGGATTTCAATTTTCCAGGATACAATGCCATGGGACTTAAATGGGAGAGTAAATGCTAAAAGTGTTATAGAACGATTGTGTGTGTGTGCAAGATTAATGTTAAGTAGGAGATTTAGTAGTGTTTAATGCTATGCTAATTTAAAAGAGTTATGTGGAGTTAACAGAGTTTCTATTATGTGGGGGTTTTGGGGGTTTGCCATCAGGTGACAAGTGGAGCATGAGCTTGTAAGAACAGCCTGGTATATGTCCTATATTGCCATACTGATAAAGCATGTTGGCAAACAGCTACAGTAGTTATAGCTAACTCAATTTCACAACTAAAAGTATTTAAATTGAGATTACATAACAATTTTAAGTTGAATGTGTAAATGAACTTACTCAAAATTTTCAAGCTAAGTGTTTGTAACGGATTACATAAAAAATGACAATTTATTCGGGTTTACAGTGCACATAAACGAAGAAATGCTGAGAACTATACTTGTCACTCTTTTCCATGCAATAAATGAGGACTGAAGCATTCAGGCTTAAAAATGATCCAACCCGATCACACTAAAGGCATCTTTATAGCATGCATGTGTATTGTCGTGTAATTTATAGGCTAAAGTGGGTTTCTATGTGCATAGGATACGCATGGGTTGGTTAGGGTAGGTTTAGTAGTGGTGTGGGGTGCGTATGTATTACACGCAAATGAACTGCGTATCAAATGCCTGCGAAAACGGTGTCTCATAAGCACGTAAAAAGTAATTTTCACATATAAATTACACGACAATACACAATGCGTGTTATAGAGAAGCATTTACGCGAGAACAGGCTGAAATTTCAGATTCATATACCAAGCCTTCTAAAGTCATACGATTTGTGTATAGAAAAAAAAAAACTTAAGACAGTGGGTTGAACTGAAGAACAAAATGATTCAATTGAATTCTTGTATGACCAGTTTTGTGAACATGATCAACAGATTCAATGAATTTATCAGACTTCAAAACAAAATTCTCTTTTTCACTCAGACCAATCACATGGCACAGGTCATAAGGACCACTTTTTTGTGTTTGTTCTGAAGATTCAGTCCTCCATTAGTTGTAATTGTAAAAACTAAAGTCTTCAAAATATATCCTTTTGTGTTAGACCAAAGAACTGCATGAGGATGATTAAATAGAGAAACAAAATTATTTCCCCCCTGAAATATCTCTTTACTGCACCTGCTAAACTTTCACACAAATTAATGTTTGTTCACTAACAATTTGTTACAAACAGACAGATGACTACTTTTTTTGTCGTTTATCTTTCTCACACACCTGTTGGTGTGTATATAGTTCAATCGTCACTGACCTGCCGCTCTGACAACAGCTATTTCTTCTCTTTCCTAACATTTTCAAACAGTCTCCTCAAGCAATTAACAGAGTGAATGTGAGTTCATTCTGCAGGCATAAACGCCCAGCATGTCTACATGGGACATTTCCTGTGCTAATGAAATCCAGAGCAGAGCAGTCAAAACTTCACTGACCTCTCAGCATGAGGAATCATCTCCAAAAACACCCTAAACATTCCCTCTTTCCATTGAGCATCTAAAAACACCCCCCATTTCGTTTTTATTATTTTCAGCTTGTTGGTAAGCAACATAAAATGTGCTGTAATAGTGCGTAGTGCTGCCAAACTGGCTGTGGCCAGTGAAACTGAAAGGGGGTGAAAGAAAAAGAAAAGAAATTGGACAGACTTCCACAATTTGTAAAAGTAGGGAAGAGAAAACCTATTAAATGTTGTAAATGCATGAGAAATACATAAAAATACATCAGCCAAATAAAAAAAGAAAAAAAAAATCCATGGACTAAGCAAAAGAAAAGCTGGAAAAAAAACATGCGTCACTCATTTACCCAAACATGTCATTGCTGCAAAACCAGTTAAAGGCTGTGTTAATGTTCTAAAAGCATTAGTAATGAAACCTTCAAAGTGTCTATCAATGCAGCATGTTAAAGAAACCGAATTATATAGTCTCTGGCATTGGCAAATAGTTTCCGAAATACATGTAAGCATTTCTCTCTTTTACTATTCAAAGAGATTTATAGAGCTGGAGTAAATTACAGTGGCCTTGAAAAAGAAACCAAAAATCATCTCCTCCATCAGTTTGACTCTGCGTGTGCCAAAACTTGGCCTTTTAACTCCACAAGCCTCTCTCTTTCTTGATCCCCCTCCTCTACCGTCAGCGTACGCAGCATGTGAACAACTGATCTGGCATAAATGAAAGAGCAGAGAGGCATAAAACACGGCTCTTTGTGCTTTCGGAAACATAATACCGCACTGTGCCACAAAATCTGATCACACACGCATACATACAAACACAAACTTTTGATAAGCATTCAATCTACATGTACATTATCGGTATAAGAGGGGTGTGCTATTTTCTTTGCAGATGTGACAACACAATTTTGGCAACAAAACGCAAATGCCGAACAGATGAATGGAAGACATGGTAACAAACACACACACACACACACACACACACTCTTACAACCACCCGACATTTGGGCTAAGATTAGACAAATTAAATAGCATTATTCACGTCAGTGGTGCAGCTGTGCTTTAAAGTGGCTTTGTGTTAACTATCAAAATGGTTTGCTTTAAAAGCCACAGTCTTCCCCTCCATTGGCTAAACGAAAAAGCCCTCCTGCTCCCGTTGGGTGGGAAGTTTTTTTTTTGTTTTTTTTTGCTCATGCAATGGAAAAATCATGGCTGCCTTCGACTGCACACCAATGGCTTTGGATGAATCAAACATCTCCATATCAGATGTTTTGCTTCTATTGATAGAGTTTACAGGATGGTATTGATTTTTCATCACAATTGACAAGTTGTTGTTGTTGGTTTTTTTTTTTTGGGGCGCATGTAAGCAATTATGAACATGTATGGTATATGGGAGTTTAGTCTGTAAATGTGAGCACGCTGTCTAAATCTCCCTGCTGTGGGGGACAGATGATCATGTCAGTCTCTATGTGCTCTCCCTCTGAGCTGAGAATGGATGTTCGGCTAGAAACGAGCCAGAGGGGTGCGCATGTGTGTGTGTATGAGCAGTAGAACACCAGCCAGAGACAATGATGGATCTTCTACTTTCTGGCATATCATCACCTGCATGCATATGTAACACACTGTGTCAATGTGCATGAATATAAGAAACAGTGAGAGAGTGCGCAAGACAGAAATGGAGGGAAACCGATGGAGAAAGTGGATATAAAAAGTTCCAGAGGACTATATTTCATTAAAGTCAACATGAAATCGAAATTGAGCCAATCTATTTTCTTAATGCATGTTCATGGTCTTATTGTGAATGATTTATCAATGTGTGTTCTTCCAAAGAAAAACAAAAATGTCTGTCTTTATCATATTTCAAATATTCATATATTTTATATAATATTTCATTAAAATGTAACATGCTTTCCCTCTGAACCTCTGAAATAACTTTAATTTTCTGCTGACATCACTTTGGCTGTATAGGATATTGGACAATGTTAGCCAATAGTCCAATAGATATTTAGTCATTATTTTAGCAAACTAAAATTTAATATA
>JAOTRC010000005.1:15516647-15527181 GCA_027497675.1 Cyprinella lutrensis
ATCCTCGGGGAACGATTGACGAGGTTCCGATGTTTTATTAGAACAAAGGTTTATTGTTCGCCGGAGTTCTCCTTTAAGATGTGTGTACACACATCTATTAAAGGTATAAGGACAATGAGTTACTACTTATTACCTGAAAGTTACACCACATTTTGGATTTCATTGTTTTTCAAAACTATATGAAACGAACATGAACACACAAAAAAATTCCTAAGATCTTGACACAAATTTGACTTTTCCCCCCTCTTAAAATCATTTGAGAGCTATTCATCTGCAATATAAGCACAGCAAGACGAGGCCAGAAATATCACAGAGCATCCTCCTCTCAAATACCCCTCATTGTCAGAGTCCAGATAACTCTATCAAGATACACAAGGTGATTTCAAAGGCTTGTCTGCTGTACAGAGTCACGCCACAGGAATGTGAGGCAATAAGAACAAAAAAAAAAAAATGGAAATAATGAAATTTCTTTTTTTGTCAGGGTACCTATTCATCACAGAAGAGAATGGACACATGAGAAAGTCCCACTGGGGGTGACTGTGGTCAGAGCCAAAACCTCTCACCCTTTTCCAGTCATGCAAAATGAAGTCATTTTCTACACAGATGAACCTAAAACAGAGAGAATTAATGCCTAATTTGATGAAGTTGAATTTTGGCTAAAGCAACTGCACGTGTGAAGCTTTCGAGAGCCTTTGAGAAGGTGATAAGTCTAAATGCCCTTTGGCAAAATCACTATATATAAGCATGTGTGTGATGTTAGGGGCATGCAATCAGACACACTTTTGTCCTTGTAACTTTGCTGCCAAAGACAAAAAGACATGTTAGGTATGTGAGGTTCCACACACCTTGAATTACATCCTTAATCTTTGAAGGACGCTTGGACAGAAGCAGAACTCTTCGTGTTAGTCAAGAAGTGGCGTGACAACTCACATTGAGGTATTGCCACACACAGGGAGCAGACTGAACTCTCAAAGTAGCCTTGAGCGTTGCATTGCTATACACTCTCAATAAGAGAGAAGCTATGCTTGGAAAAGTTCTCCAGAGCACTTAGGAAAGGCAGATGTGCCTTTGAACTGAGCAACAGTGCTCTTTATTTATAGAATGTCCCGTTATTGCTTTGAAAGACCAAATACAACTTTATTAACTATATAATTTTTAGAATTTGACTGTCACTGCCACATTTATATGTCATATATCATATACACAGTAACTACTAGTCACTTTAGCGGGATGAATTTTATTTATTTTTTTATTTTTTTCCAATTTTAGTCTTCTAAAAAGACATCTGAAATAATAAACTGTGAAATATAGTGTTATCAAAAATATACATTTCGATCCATATCAATACTGGAATTATGAAACATTTTCAGCAGAATAGACACGATACCAGCTGTGCTTTCTAACCTCCTCATCTCTCCGACAGCGAGTTGACACACAAATCTGCTTTCCCTCACTAATTTGCTCTGGATGAATATAGTTATAGTGTTACAAGGCTTGAATTTTGAGGGATTACGTGAATTGCGCAAAATTTTACTCATTTTGTGCTCACCAAAAGTGTGCGCATAAAGAGGCCTCTCAGTAATAAATTGAGTCATTTGTCGCTGCTTATTGCCATTAAAACAATAAGCAAAATTTGTGTCAAATACACACAAAATTTCAAAATTCCTCGCTGAGTATTCACGTAAACAGTTAAGAAAAACAGTTAACAGAAAGTTATGTTTCTAATAAAAGAAAACTCATGTGTAACCGTATAATCGATCTGTGAGTAAGGTTTTAAAGTGACAGCAGCCTAGTTTACCCACTACCAAAGTATAAGGCAGTTTTTCACCATGATATTGATGCAAAAATTGTGGCCAGTGAAAATGCTGAGTGGCTAGTAACTTTGGAAAACCACTACCAACAGTGGCTGGTGAGCAAAAACATCAATGTCAAGCCCTGTATATAAAATCAAATGAGGCTCACTGTTAAAATGATAATGGTGATGTAACTACAGGAAGCAGTAACAAATGGCTGCAACCAGTTTAGTATAAGTAGGCCTTTAAATATAGCACATGCTGTTGCTGTTTCTAGATAAACCAGCTTAAAGAAATACCTCTGGAGTTAAAAACAACTGAAAACATACTCTTGCGAAGGAATTCATGAGGAGAGTTTGTATTCCAACTTCGGAAAGCCCCCTGATGTTTGGCTGTATTTGGTACATACCAGGGGTTACTTACCATGCGGGAGAGCAAGGTGCCATCAAGACCTCTTGGAAACATTTTATTTTAAGCAAAATTTATGAGGTTAGCACCTGCCATCAAAGTAAATTATGATAACGCTTAAGCTCGGCCCATTAGGCATTTATTCAGAAGTATGTAGCACTCAACAAATCACAGACAGTCAAAATGGAATTTATGATGCCTGTCGCCCTCCATGCATTACAGTAATAAACTTTCAATGCATATGCCATTCATTAAATGGCACTGGTGTGACTAACTTTTTTAGATCTTTGATGATTGCTCTCAACTGTGGTGAAGATTAAATGGGGAAACCTAAATGTAGTGCAGTAAAAATAAGAGTTTTAAACAATTTGCTATAATGAAAATGAGCAAAATGCTGTTTAAAATTGTTTTAGTACAGCATGTCACACCCCTGTTAACTCCCCAAAAGTATTTCATGTCAGCTACCCACATATAGTGAATAATTATGTAGATGAGATTCAGTAAAAATAATATAAGCTACTTTGTTTGTATCCATCATAAAAGATATTTAACAAAAACTCAAGCAATGTTTAGAAGTAGCGGAGTATTCTGTGTTTCCCTTCTGTGGCGGTCCAATACACTGACATGAATTATTGAGAGTATGTTTAAACTTAGACAGGAGCATTCTACTAAACGTAAATACATTCTGCAAACAAGCTTGTGTCTTTAGCGAGCAGCGCCCTGCTTGTATGTCAAGAAAAACTTCTCAGGTTACGCATGTAACCATGGTTCCCTGAGAAGGGAATAAGACCCTGTGTCGTATGATGACACTTTGGGGAACACTTTAAGTGTGACCGCGCCTGAAACACGTGTGCAACAAGTTCAATTCTGACTAGTGCTGCGTAACCCCATGCCATGAAATGATGTAACACGGAAGCTGCAAAGGTAGTCTGCAACACAACAGCATCAGCTTCTAGGCATGCATGTATAGCAGACGCATCCTCTCATTCCCTTCTCAGGGAACCATAGTAACATACATAACCTGAGACATGCCCTATTGAGGGAACTCACACTGCATCGTATGATGACACTTTGGGGAATGAAATATCCTCTAAGCCATGCTAAAAAAATAACTGTCTTAATGTAAAGCTGCACAGACACATGGCTAGATCCCATGCCAGGACTCTAATCTGAGCCATCCCCAGAGTACCACGAAGGAAAATAGTTTCAAGGGGTTGTTTCCCCAGAGAAGGCAGCTATGGCCTCCACGTACACCTTATGTGTGGAATGGGAAAGACCGGCAGAAAAACACCTTGAAGGAACTCCAGCACTGAACCAACTAACTAGGTCCAATAGCCTTCTGTACTATAGAGTGAAGACTCTCCACTTACAGTTTTCTCATGGAGGGAGCTCTGGAGGGAGAATTGAGAATGGTCTCTACAACCTACATTTAGTAGCTGATCCCCTCAGGGGCCAGACCCACAGTTTCCATGATATATTGTGCCTCCAGCCTGCATGAGAAGGTCCCTACTTACCAGAATCTTCCACAGGAGAACGTCTTAGATAGCTACAAAGAACGAAAACCATACTCTGGCTGACCAGAAAGGGCCGACAACTCTTTCTAGAACTCCCGGAAGCAGAGCGAAAAGCAGGAAATGCATAAAGACTAAGCCTCAGCCACGGTTGTACCATGGCATACAGCCCCAACGGAGTTGGAAGAGTGAGAAAGAACCAGAGGGGATAATGAGTAGTCTCTTGAGACGCAAACAAGTCTGCACACAGTCTAGGGGTGCAATCTTTATTCCCCTGGCCCCAGCCCCTGCCTCATCAGTAGTCTGCTCCTAAATTAAGGTGCCCAGGTAGAGGCCTCTCAGGGAGAGCAGTTTTCCTTGGGCACCACAGGAGGATCTGATACACCAGTTTGCACAGAGGGAGCCTTGGAAACAATGGCAAGTGCAGGCCAATCGATGTTTAGTTTCACCATGGCAAGAGTTACGTCCACAAGCTCCTAATACTATGGGGATTGGGCTGCCCAGTCACCTAAATCACCCGCACCGATGTTGAGAACATCCAACTCCTTTGAGCTGAACAAACTAAACATCAAGTTCTCACTCAGAGTGGAAGCAGAGCTGGCTTCCACATCATGAGTTTGAGCGCTGGAGCTAACAGTTAAGAGCTAAGAAAGGGCCAAAGCCATCTGAAATTTCACAGTGCGTGCAGTCAGCCCAAGCAACTCAAACTTGTGTGTATCCCAGCCTGGGACATAACGTGGGCATTGCTGCTTGCTCTTCATTTCTAATAATATTTGTATAGCCTACATGACAAATAAATACCAAATAGGACTCACACACAGAGTGCTTGCTGAAGATCAGAAAGTTGACACTGTTGTTTTGCCGGCTCCCTTTGTAGCTTCTGCGTTACACTGTCACATTTCACGGGGTGATAAAACATTAATCAGAATTGGACAAGTTGCACGCGTGCTTCAGGCACCGTCATGCTGAAGGTGTTCTCCAAAGTGTCGTCATCGGATACAGCACAAGTTCCCTCGGAAGGAAACTTCTTTGGTTCAGACATTTATAATGGCTTTAAGAGTTTTCAAGCTGGTTGTGATGCAGTTATGTAAGGCAGATGAAAAGATCATCAGGTAAACTTGCAGGGGATTTTGATGTTTTGCTCATCTGTTGGACCTTGTATAGAGGTAAATACACCTGGAAAATACCTCTGATCCAAATATGCATACATATATATATCCAATGTTATTGAAACATCCTTCCACCATTAAGCAAAGTCAAAAACAATTCAACTACAAGCACATAAGTGGGTCAGATACTTCAAACGCATTGCAGTGATGCTTGTGAGTGAAACATCATACCAACAATGAACAGGCTCAGAGGAGCAGGCCATGCTAGATTAAAGTCTGAATGATGCTTAACCCTGGCCTCTGCCGAAATGAACGGGACTTTAGCTCTCTCTCGCACACACAACACACGCACCCATGCACCAGCACAAAGGCTTTGATCCACACTAAAGTGGCTTTGATGGCTGAGTTACAGGAGCCTTGTGGAATCATCACAACCTCATCTAATCTTAGCGACCGATGCTTATTTGTACTAAGCATCTTAGAGTTACAGTGTCTTACTCTGAGATACTTTATACATATGAGTCCTTGTCCAAAGATAACACAAAATAACATGCTTGGTCAAATTTGGGTTTGGGAAATTAGTGATACTCCTATATAGTTAAAAGTAGATGTGATTCCTGTGCTACTGTGCATATTTCTGTGTGCTGTTTTTTATCGATTTGCATATTATTGTATGTGTGTGACTATATGGGAGCATCAGCAGGCTTTTTCTTTCATTTTATTATCATAAACAACACACAATCAGTCTCCTACTTCCACTGCAAATGAGATAATCTGAATTATGCTCACCAGTGATTCATTTATATTTGACTAAAATATCAGTTTAAAGTTTGTGCATTTAGTTTGTGCTTCTTAATATTTTTGTGGAATTTCTTTTTCCACAAAAAAAAACATTAATTTACATTTTTTCAAGATTCTTAATAAATGGGTAAAAAGTCCAAAAAACTGCATTTATTTTAAATATGAATACCTTTTCCTCAATTTAATGTATCCTTGCTAATAAAAAGAAAAAAAAAATCATGCTCTCCCCAAACATTTTAACAGTAGTGGAGTACACATTTCCTATTTATTTCACTGACTAAAGGGATAGAGCATATGCCATTCTAAGAAACCATATTTGAACACAAATATATTTTAATGTACTATATTTTACTTGATGTACTCCAGATGTAATATTATCGTTTTCTTAAATTCCCCAAATTATTTCAACTTATGACCCACACTTGGAATACATCTTGAGGAGTTTATGGTCTTTGGAAAATAGAGAAAGAGTCCTCAAAACTGAAGATTCAAAGGGAGAACAAACATTAAGTTTTTTCTGTCTCTGTCTTAATTTTTAATTCATTTTAGTGCTTTAGTTGAAACAGACGTAAAATGTAGTTATTATAAATAGCATTTGCCGCACTTATCAATAATGGTGGATGTTGGTTCTCTGAGTATCTCATGACAACACATAAAACATTTGTCCCATGACGGTATATGAAATAGAATCACTACATATTTTCTAAAGACAAAAAGTAAAAAATAAATAAATAAATAAAATATTCAATTCATGCAGTCAAACAGACCACAAACGGTGACACCAGCCACATTTACTAAAACTTGAACTGTTCATTTCTGTCGTGAACCTTTGACAAAACAGAAATCTTTAGGAAAATGACACAAATCACGGATGTGTCCTTATATTAAAGTAAAGATTGATCCATCTCTCTCTCTCTGTGTGTGTGTGTGTGTGTGTGTGCGCGACTGTGTTAATCTCCTTTATCCTCGCATCAGGGCAGGGCGTGTCTTCCTGTCTCCAGTAATAGGCAGCAATGAGAAGCTTGAGTAAACACAATCAATGTGAAACAGTACAGCACACACAGGGAAGATACACTCTGACAAACATGAACACACATATGAACACACACCCCACTCTCCCTCCTGCCATCCACAGCCACTTCCACTGCCGTATATTGCAGGTATCGATCGGCACAAACTACCCAGCCCAAAGAAATGATTGTAGTCGCTATCGTCAATTTAGAGGTAGACTTGAAATAAAAACTGCACTGTTGGAGAGCAACTGTCCCCCTCTCACACTTTCTTTGATGATTTTCAGATAACAATCTCTTCATCCATTATTGATGAAGTTTAAGTTGTGGCATGCTGGATGTGTTGCATAGGAGATTTGGGGCTAATCCAGCAGAAAACAGGCACAGGCACATAATGAAGAAAAAAAGGCACAAATGTCAACAGTTTCACATTGGGACTGGATTAAGCAACCCCCCACAAAGAGCCTGTCTCTCTACCCTTCATACACAAACACTCACACAGTGTCTCACCCGAGGATTAACGCACAACCAAATAGTAAATCTCGAGCTGATTTGTGTGTCAAAGTACCTTTGGGGGTGCCAGAATGAACGTAACATAACAATATTCTCAACATCAAGGTAAAAGCACAAAAGATGCTTGCTTCGTCAATATTGATAATATGACCTTTCCTTTTCACTGTATGTCTCCCTCTATCCGTCTGCCTCTCTCAGCCACAGTGGACTAATTAAACACTAAGCTGACTCTAGTGGAGGATTGAGGTGCACCTGAGCAGTTGTTGTCAATGGTTCAGTAACCATCTGATCTCTTTTGCTGATGACCGAGTGCTGGCGTCCATCATGTTTGTCTCATTACCTCAATTTCATTCTTGGACAATTTTCCCTCCGGCAACCCAGGGGCATGACCACAACTAACCACTCTCACTCGCTCACTCCAGCTGTTTATTGGTCCCCCCCTGCATCGGTAATTAACACGGTGTGCTTACATACATTTTTTATATACTAAAAAAAAAAAAGTTAATTATATTTAATACATACATATATATATAGTTTGTGAAACAAAAAAATGGGAAGACTGGTGTAACCTGAAGTAATGCTGCCTTATCCATTGCAATAAACTAGAAGATATTAAATCATTTAACATTCAAAACCACATTACATCAGTGAAAATTTTTGCTATGGTAAATGTGATGGTAATACCATATAGGCCCAAGACAAACAGCTGAGTGTTTTTTAAATATATACTACAGTGCTGTTGGGTTCAGTGTAGTGTGTGTGTGCGTGTGTGTGTGTGTACTGACTCCTACTGAATGCCATATTTGTCCTTCATAGGCTTGGTCATGACAGTAAATGTTAACCACAGTGTATGCAACGGCATATGCGTTCCAGAATATTCTCACGCTCTGGACGCAAGTTTTAAAATCCTTTTTAGCCATTCAAGACCTGTTGTTAAAACAGCCATCATGCTAATGAAAGGCTCTTGAGCATATCAGATAATCTTACAAATCAAAAATGGAAATTCACAATGTCTTGATATGTTTTCTCTCTTTCCCCTTTTCTTTATTGCCCTCATCAGGCGCTTTTCCAATGCTCCCCCCAGGTCTATCTTCCTTGCTGATAAAAAGTATAGCCATCTTAAAGATTTACACCTATAAAATCTCCTGACATGGTAATACTGCTGGTCTAACATATTATCAGTACATAAACTTATTTGTTTAATAGTTTGTGGTTTTGTCTGCACTATATAATAAAAACTGTGTGAAGACAGCAGTGTGTGACAACCCCTGTTTACGGTAATTGTTTGAATATAATCTATGAAGCAGCACTGCGATTATAATTTGGGTTTCGTCAATAATCTGTCAAATTACAGCAGTTTTCTGGTTGAGCAAACAGAGCTTCTTGTGTATTGAATAGTATCATAATGAAACATACAATTATTTCTTGTACCCACAGCCTGACATACTAAGTCATGTTTAATTGATTCCTTGTGTGAATTTCAGTTCAGCCTTAATGATTCAAACTGAACAAAAGCAAAAAATAATTTGTTATGCTGAAGTAATTACCCACCATGTCAGGGGGTCTAAACTGTGATAGAAATAGATCTTTCACACCTTCTGTCTTTTGCCATATTAGTCTAATCAGTGCACTGTACCAAGAAACATGTTGAAACGAAGACAATTTCATTTGAGTTAAATAACCGTTTTTATGGGGGCATGAGAAATATTATGTCATTTATTTTATATTGTCACTAAGATAAACAAATACAGTGACATCTCAAAAGACACAAATCATCCGTGCAAATTAGTTCGGAACCAAAAGCTAAAAATAGTTCAGATCCAGTGATCCAGTTTCAGAAATTAATAGACTGATTTTGGTTAATATGATTCTGAATGCTATGTTAACTATTGACTGGTGCATGTACCATCTATTGGACAATTAAATCATACAAACCTTCACCTTTTTTGACCTCGACTTATAAGCTATGCATGCCGTTATATTATCAATTAAAATGATGCACCACATCAGTATTATCATGGAGAGGTCTGTGTGTGTGTGTGTGTGTGTGTGTGTGCTTGTGAAGTCTTTGAACGGAGTTTTGCTCGGTTCATTTCAGCCCACACGTTAGCCCTCTGCGATATTCTTTCAAGTGTCCTTCTACGACGCCGAAGATGACAACAGCGAATCGATAACGAGGCAGAAATGTAAAGAAGCCGGCGGTCTGCCCCCGAGGCATGAAGATCTTCGAGCGACCCCGTTTTCTGAACTTTTGGGCATTCCTTTGCAAGGCTTGTTCAGCGTGAGAAAGCAGAAGGCTCCAGCTGCTGCCAGATGAAGGTAAGAACGAACGATGTAAGGGCGCATCGCTCCCACGGAACCGCTGTTCGGATGAGACGGATGTGATCGACCTTCACTCGATCACAAAATATGAGGTTTCTTCAAAGGTTCTTTAATGCACATCAGGTTTAGATAAGAACCCTCTAATCATTTTTTTAGCCTACAACGATTAAAAAGTTATTACTATAGGCTATTATGGTTCACCAGATTTCCGTGGTCTTTAAAATTACAACAAACGGGTTTTCTAACGAAAATGTATTTTTGTGGAACCATTTTGATTGTAAACTTTTAAGGCAGATTTACAGAAATGAGGACTATGGTTACTAAACAATTTTCGTTAAGCCGTATTAAACGATTACAAAAACAGCTTTAACTCATTTTTTGTAAATTATCAAATATAGGCCTATATGGTATTTTTGAAGCAACAATTTAAATACTCTTTGCATGTAGTTATGGAGTTTGAGGGGTGTTTAAAGATGAATCTACTTGATTTTATTTCCAACAAACGAAAAGATGCTCATTGAGAGATTTTTTTTCTTTTTTTGCAGCAGATAATAACCATCAGTGTGCAGAATTATAGATAAACGTGCATGTCATTTTTAGGCTCCCAGGCCTATTAACGCTGTGAAAGAGAGAATATTCCAACACAGGCTTGGGAATTCCCCAATGGCCGAGCGCATTAATTACTCGCGTAATGGGTGTATGACCCACAATGTAAAAAAAGGATTATGCGCGTGAAACCTTCGTCCGGTCTGCTTTCCTCACGTGAGATGCAGATGGAAACCAGTCCGGTGCACGCGGATCTTTAAAGATCGTTTGCATTCAAGCCAGCTGTTCACTTCATTTTAAAACCTGTCCGAAACTGTTTAAACGGACACGCACTTTTCAACACAAGTTAATAGGCTATTTTTAATTATCATATAATCATTGTTTGGTTATATATTAAAAAAATAATAATAAATCAAATCAAATTTACTCAATGTATACAGCATCTCATCTGCACAGGCCTTCTCACTTTTATAAAAACTAAGTAGACTGTCAAGATTACATCTATATAGGCTTGCTAAAAA
>JAOTRC010000005.1:15527351-15550009 GCA_027497675.1 Cyprinella lutrensis
GTCATTCTGTATTTGTATTTCTGCTGCTACCCATTTATCAATTTATTGTCAGCCATTTAATTTAAATTAAATATCTTAAATTGATTGATATTTACCCATGACAGTTTTAGCGTTCATCGGGTTGATATTGTTCGTTAACGTAGCCTATCGTGTTTTAATGGCTGATTTGTTGTCTAATTTAGCCTACCGTTTCGCATCACAAAGTTCACCCCTTACACACACTCTACGAGTTGGTTGTGCATACAAACACACCCACTGTGGCACGCATGCACACGCACGCGCTTATACACACAAACTCTCACTCACGCCCACGCGCTGACAGTCAAAGCTCGTGAGAGGGGGGGAAATGCACCACTCTCTGCGTCTTTGTGCGGAAAAAAGTTGCGGTCGTGGAAGCTCTGCAGAAAATATGAGTTGCTAAAACAACTTAATAGTTTGTAGCTTAAGACACTCTGGGTTTAAGGTAACATATGTCTGTTTTCGTATTCTTTGAAAGAACCCAGAAATAGCCCTAATCGTTCTCACTGGGGAAGAAGAGGTTACGTTTCTTTTGGACCTTCAAGCAACAGTTTATGTACCCGGACATCATCAAGGACAAAGATAAACTTGTTCGGAGGTGTGGAATTTATATTTAAGAAGAAAAAGAAAATCAAAACTGGCACGGCTGCAAAGCGCCGCTTTTCAACAACCACTGGTAAGAGCATGACACCCTATCTTGAATGTGAGACAATGCAAGTGAAGGAATTCGTTCCACCTCAGGGTTGCAAGCCATGGGTGAACTTCAGCTTTAGTGTAGTTAGATGGAGAAGCATGATAAGTGATGCTCTGGCAGGTCTCACCTTGACTTTGCAGTTGATTATAATATATCGTTAAGGCAAACGGGACAAGGACAACTTTATAGTTAAAGCGTGTAATTTGTATTAAGACATGTATTATGGGTTTTTATCAGCAGAAATAAATCGCGCTAACGAAATTTGCTTTCAAAACAAACTTTAAATAGCTTACGTTTTTTAACTGCTTTTTAAATAGCCTACTCGTAGCAACTAAAATTAATCATTTTGCATTAACATTTGCAATAAATTGGGTAACTGAATTAAGCATTTAAATTAAAATATGAAAATTAATAATTATTATTAATAATATTACATTTATGCAGATACAAACCTTATGGTTAAATATTTAGGTAAACTAATACAGTATTTTCATTTTGTTTAATTAGCTGTAAGCTAATTCAAGTTTCCCTAAAATAAAATCACACAAGCACTAAAGTAAATGACCTTATTTATTAATATTTTTATTATCGTATTATCCTTAATATTAACTGAAAACAATATAACCAATTAAAAATAAATAAAAATAAACATATTACCAATTAATCATTGGAACAAATAACAACAATAATAAAAATATCAACATTATAGTAGTTTTCTCTGTTCTAGTCAGTGTAAACTGTTTTAAATAGACTAAAATTATTAATAAAAAAAATGCATTAAACAAATCTTCAAGTTTTCTATAAATATTTTCCTCTGTTGATGCACTTCAATAGCCACTAATAACCACGCATTGATGTAGCCAAAATTATAGCCTAATCTTATTCACGTCACGCGCGTGTGTGTGTATATCTGTGTCCATACCTTTTTCAGGTTGAAACTTACCTTGCCAGAGTATTTAACATGACGTTTATAAAAAATAAAATAAAAAAAGCAAATTTATGAAACAAAACAAACCTACAAATAAAAAAGAGTAGCCGAGATACGTAAAAACGGAACGGGTGCCTGTTGGCCTATACCCACTCAGAAGAACGAAATAAACAACTTTACTTGGTCATTTCTCACTTGGACTACTTAATGATAAATAATATAGACACTTATTTGGAAACACTTACTTTGTGCTATAATCTCAAAATAGAGTTTAGCTAGATGAATTTCACAATCACATTAGGATATTTGCATATTAGGCCTACTCAGCACACTTATACAAAGAAACGCACACAAATTTAATTTCCAGAGTCTCAAGCCTTTGACTAAAGGCACAGATGCGACAGCGAGGCATGCAGGTGATATAAGGGGAGGGCTAAAATAAAGCGTTGCATTCGGAGAGAGAAAAATGGAGAGAGAAAACGGTTAACAGCAGGATTGCATGCAAATTTCCGTCTGAAATTATCATAAGCAAACAGCTGAAGCCTGGGCTAATAAAGGCCCATCTGTGTTACTTCATATCGGGTTAGTATAGAGCTACGATAATGAATTTTGTAATATCCAACCGACAGACATCTCAATCAGAGACTAATCCTCTGATTTTACCGCGGAATCACTCAACTTCGTGCGCTCAAACTGCTCTCTTTCTCTCACCGACACACGGTGCACTGTCTCTCTCTCTCTCTCTCTTTGTGCGTTGTTTTCATGTGTGCGTTTGGAGACACGAGTCTTAATTAGGAGGGACTCGAGCAAGCGCTAAGGGATTTCAAAACAAATTATGAGGAATGTGCACACATCCAATTACTGACAGGAACCATCCAATATATTACAATAGATTTGAAATATATCAGTGGCCTGTCAGGTCAGATAGCTTATGTGAAGTGAAGTGATGGACAATATATATAAAACAAATATAAAACGATAAATTAACGTTTCCCTTTTTTCACAGGTTCTCAAAAGTAATCTATCAAATGGATTCCCACTGCCGCAAACTTGCATCAACCTGTGCTCAATTAGGTAAGATGATCTTGAACGACGAGCCACCCTCCTTGTTAGGTCTCCAGAGAAGGTCTGGATTCATTAATACCTTTAATTTGTTTAACAAAAAACACCTCTACATTGTCTGACCTTTAAAATATCGCATGCAGGTATAAAAACGGCTCTGTAAAGTGTGAGTAAAACACCTTTGATGGTGTTTGACTTATGACTGGTTATATGGGAACTCGGTGCCATTGGACGTTTATAGTCAAAGATGGACATCTGGTGGTAGGACAGTATCATACAAGATAGCAGATCCTGACTGGGAATTGATAATTTTACAGCCAAATTCGGTCTCATTTTAGAGATTTGTGGTTTCTAAAAAAAAAAAAAAAAAAAAAAAAAAATACTGATCTGATTCTTCGAAATGCTTGGTATACCATAACCTAACTACAATATATTGTAGTTAGGTTATAGTGCGTTCTCAATGAAATGATGAAAACGTATATATCTCTTACAAGATTCTAAATACAAATTTGATACAAGTAATATAAACGCCATTCAGTCTGATAGACGCAGGTGGATTAAACGCAAAAAATGCACAATTTTCTCCAGTATACGGTGTAATTTGCCGCACAAGAACAATTCTTTAAAAAAAAAAAAACTTGGACAAATCAAATTAAAGCTGTTGGGGGAAAAATGTACTCCTACAGGCTAATACTTAATGCGTGCATCATTAAGCTAATTAAAGCAAACTGAGAACAAACCACAGAACTGATTAAGTCGCATTGGTTTGCCATTTCCCATTGGCTATGTTATGGTATGATAGGCTATGTGAGCCGATGCAGTTTCAACAGAGAAGAGATAAAAGGAGAAAGTGCATAAAAATGCACACAGAAAAGTAAGAGGGAAAAGACATTCCAGCGACTTGATTACCGACAATCTCGTCTCCGTTGCAGTAATATATGCAGCGCTTGTTAGATAGACTCGGGGGAAAAGTAAATGTGTAATGAAAGCCTCCTCGTGAGGAGGAATATACTAATGGAAGAATCTAATGTCCTCTTAATCCTATGGAAAAGGCTTTGTCGTCTCCCTCATATTGACTGAATTGGTAATTAATGGCTCTGCGGTGTGCCATGGCCAATAATCCACAGCAGGCAGTGAAAGCGCTCTGAAGAATTTTGAGGGTCCAGAATAAATACAGAGCAACAATCCAGTCCAGCAATCAGTGCGTTTAACAAGAATCGAACTGTCGCCTACGGAATTTCAATGCGCACAATTTTTAAGAAATTTTAATTGTGCGCATTGAAATTCCATAGGCAAACGTTGTAGTCTAATTTTATTTTATTTTTATTTTATTTAGGTTTACTAAAATCATTCATATATTTTAGTCTATGTGAGGTCCAGAATAATCATGGTAATCTTGTAAGGGTTTGTGTTTTAGTAAAATTTGATCTAAGAAAAAAAAGAGTGATTTGGCTAATTATAATTGATAAAAATCACCTGGACATAGGCCTACACAGTTTTTTTCTTCTAAAAATAAATAAAACTGAAGGCATGTGAGACAACAGACCAAATTTTAATAATACGCAATGACTGGGCGCAAATGCGTTGAACACGAGGTCACATCATCATGAAAAAAAGTAAATACAGGATTCGTCGGGTCCAGGTCATGTATTACGGCATAAATTAATATCCAGTAGGCTAGGCTACAAAGAGCGGGAGCTGAATCAGTCATTGATGGAGTTGGTCGAGTCATTTTCATAAGCACCTTACTGTCTTTTCTTTTTTTTTTTCTCTCTCCGTTTTGTTTTAATGTTCGACGTTTCAAGTAGGCCTAATTTTACAGGACAAGCGCAGGGAAGGAAAAATGTAGATATCATTATTTCACTAATTGCCTTATTCATTTATTTTTTAAATGCAATAGTTATGAAAGTTGTAATCAACTGTTTTAAATGATATTGGGTTGGCTGCTTCTCCTAGTTTCTATTTTTTTATATAGGCCTATGTATATTACCCATGCATTTAATATTTTTTATTTGAATGACACATAAAATATCATCAGAATTCTTGAAGAAATCCAGAAATCCAACCATTTTTTTTCTCTCGCCTGTAATAATATAGACTAATTTATTTATAATATAAAGTTAAATGAAAAAATGGATAATAATTTAACGTGAATTAGGGCTAAGAAAAAAGTTTTCTTTTTAATAAAATAATGCAATTAGTTGTAATACAAAAGTTTTGAAGGAACTTGAGACAACAAGGTGAAGAAGCTTGAAGTCATTAAAAAGCCCAATTAAAATTCTTAGGCAAATAGGCGTCTTATCAGATTAAATGTTATAATCAAGGCAAAGTGAGCACCTTTCTCCCGCGAAGTAATCACGAGTCCGAGGTGCACAATTATATCTCGCCAAAGTGTTAGTCCCTACATCAAATTAGCCTATCTGATATTTCTATTTATTTTATAAGCTTATAATTATCATTTTTAAAAAATGAGATAGGCCTACTGTTTGTTACCAATGAATTTAACGAGGTCTTTGTCAACTCACTGTGGCCAAGAATCGTCCAATTACATGTAGAAAGCGGAACTTTCGTGATGCGCATCTTCTAGAGCGTCATTATCACCAGCCCTATGTTTTCTTATTTTTTTGCTGATGAGATTACTTTAAATTTAACAGACTTGAGTTAAAACGCGAATAATATGATGTTTTCTGATCATTTCTGCTGTAAGTTTTCTGCTGAGAAAAGGTTGACAAATCGCGTTTTGAGCGCCAGGTGTGCTATGAACAATTTTATGGACTTTGTTCTTTGACACATTTTGCCTTCTCTAAAGTCACTGAATGCAGTGTCTCTTTATTTACATGCTTTTGGAGGATGGAAAGCATCTTGAAATGAAACAGGATTCTCATTTTCTCAATTCTAATAGGGCCATTTCTTAGTCTTTTGGCCATAAAAGCTCTCATGTATAGAGTCTAAAGTTCCGTCAGATTGTGGGCGGAGTTGTGATGACGTCACGACGCATAGAGCAGCTCGGTTGGACGGATAGAGGGACAGCTGAAATGAAGAGCGAGCGCTGTGATGTGCAAGAGAGTGTGTGTATGCAAGTGGATATAATATCACATACCTGTCCCTGTCACTCCGGCTCTTCTTGTAGCTCTCTGCTGAAACTATCTTTTTACCCAGCCGAAAGAAAAAAAAACTTTAACTTTTTTTTAGCACTGGGTTTATTTTAGCGATTTAAAGCCGTTTGTGGAGTGTCGCTTTGAGTGGTTTAATTGGGAAAGGAACCCTGACAACGCTTGCCGATACTTCACTACTGGACACATTCAATGTTTTTATTTATTTATTTTGTATGTACTATTTGTGATCTTCGCTGAGGAAGTAATAGCTGCTTGCGAACCCTCCGTAAAACGCTTGTATTGTCCATGACCTCTATGAAGGATCCGTTGAGTTTGGACCACCATCACCATATTACCGGGAGCAAACACGCGCCGCTTGCGATGGCCTCTAGTCTGCAACCGCTTCAGCGGTCTGTGGACTCGAAACATAGGCTAGAGGTGCACACGGTTTCAGACACCTCCAGCCCAGAGTCCGTAGGTAAGCCCTGGTCCTCTGAAGAGATTTTTAACTCGATCGTGTTCGGTTTTGGTGTCAGTTTTCATGAGGTGCTGCCTTTGGAAACAAACTGTTTAAAACTACTTTAAACAGAGCCAGTTATAGTGTGAGGCATGCAAATATCAAGACATGGAACTGGCAGTTAGTTGATTCCTAGGGCTATATACATAAGTCATGCCCTTTGACAGGACTTTATTTACTTATATTGTGTGTGGAAAATGTGGGCTTTTCACAAATGTTTGCACTGAGGCAATTTTCTATAGGCTACTGCAGACATTCCCCAAACTCTAATAGGCTATTTCTTTTTTCGCATGGAGAAAAAGACATATTGCGTTCATTGTCGTTAAAATATTTTCTAAATCTTAATTTAAGAGCATTTTTATGTGAGCCTCTTTTATCGTAACTGCTGCCAGAATAGGATGTTAGACATCAGCAATTATAAGAAAATAGTCACGGAACATCATTGATTACATTTTCCCGTTTTGTTGTTAGGGAACCTATTTTGATATGTTACCATGATGCCAAATATTTTCAATTCAATAAAACGGAATTAGAGATTTGTCTCCCTTACACAGACTTCTCCTATGTGTCAAAAAGCCTGAAGCTGGTTCCTCTTAAATTAAATAATTATTTAAAAATACTGTAATATTTTGCATTGCAGATAAAGAGAAGGGACAGAGTAAAAACGAAGATACGACTGATGACCCATCGAAAAAGAAGCGACAGAGGCGGCAACGAACGCATTTTACTAGCCAACAGCTCCAGGAACTGGAAGCCACTTTTCAGCGGAATCGCTATCCGGACATGTCCACTAGAGAGGAGATCGCCGTTTGGACTAATTTAACAGAGGCCAGAGTCAGGGTAAGTTTGAAAAGTGAAATGGCATTGAAATAACATGTTATTACATAGCCCTAAAATGAAGAATTGATTTAATCAATATTTAATTCTAATCAAATTCTATATTTTATATACCCTAGCCTACTGAATTGAAAGCAGCCAACAATTATTTTAGTTCAGGCTTATAATATGTCCACTTAAAATAATATAAATGGTTAAAATAATAATTAGCCTATCACACTTTATACTGTGCCTTATTAGAATCGTTTATATCCTGTAGGCCTTTAAACTAACTTTTTCAAAAAGTCTTGACCTGTTTTATAAGGCTAGGCTATTTAATTAAGGCGCTACGCGTTGCTAAAATTTCGTAACGTTAATGTAAGTTACATGCTAATTACGACTTGTTTGCGATCAACACAAGTGACACCCTAACGATGACCTTAATGGAGTCACACAGTTGCTTTTTAAGAGGTGTAAAGCTTGTATTTTGTGATTGTCATTCTCGTGTAGTAGTACTTAAGGTTAGTTTGTCTCCGCCTGCTTAGGGAGAATACACATTTGAAGCGTCGGCCGGGTCATTTACCGCTAAGAATGGATGTGTATTGGGATTCCCGGGATCAGACAAGATTCCGGGTGACTGATAACAAAAGCGACTTAATTAGGGAAGCAAACTGAGTTTGACACCACCACCACCCATATCATTTATCAACTAAAACAAACCGTGTAGCAGTGGTTAATTGATGTTGTTCTAATGCATACGGTGACAGCAGTTCTGAAATCGGCTAATCGTCACTTTCATAGTTTTAGATAAGAATTAGCCTAACTATGTTGGCTAATTATAAATATAAATTATTTACTACATTTGTTGCAGGTGTGGTTCAAGAATCGACGGGCAAAATGGAGAAAAAGGGAGAGGAACCAACAGGCAGAGCTGTGTAAAAACGGTTTCGGCCCTCAGTTCAACGGACTTATGCAGCCCTACGATGACATGTATCCCAGCTATACGTACAACAACTGGGCTGCAAAGGGGCTCACGTCGGCCTCTCTGTCTACCAAAAGCTTCCCCTTTTTCAATTCCATGAACGTCAATCCGCTGTCGTCTCAGACCATGTTCTCCCCACCTAACTCCATCTCCTCAATGAGCATGTCCTCCGGTATGGTTCCGTCTGCTGTCACCGGTGTACCCGGATCAAGCTTAAACAGCCTCAATAACTTGAATAACCTCAGCAACCCTTCTCTAAATTCGGGGGTTCCCACGTCAGCGTGCCCTTACGCCCCTCCGACACCTCCTTATGTTTACCGGGACACTTGTAACTCCAGTCTTGCCAGTCTGAGACTGAAAGCCAAGCAGCACTCGAGTTTTGGATACGCGAGCGTGCAGAACCCGGCCTCCAATCTCAGCGCCTGCCAGTACGCAGTGGATAGACCGGTGTAAGGGACGTAGAATTTACAATCCCGAATCCCAGGAACGAGAGACTACACTTTTTGTGTCAAGGGCACTAGAAGAATAAACCACTGAAACGCGTCCAATCCTGTGATGGAATGTCAAGCGGGAACGGAAGGCAAACGCGCCATTTCTAATAAGATTTGTTCTCTACACTAGCAAGTGCACACTAGCCAGTGAAGAGTTTAGGATACCAGAATGTTAAAAAAAAATCATTTATTTTGACGTTTCAATTTTTGGACAGTAATTGACTGAAAGGTTGTATATAGGCTGTATACATTATATCTTAATATCATCTCCAATTTGTAGAGGCGAAAGCTGTAACTCTTAAGCATTTTCGAGAATTCAGTTTAACACAGCATGTGGAAAACGTACAGGAATCATGTCTTGCTTGCGATCAAGGGAATGTACATACTAAACGCACCAGTCGTGTGTGATATCATAAATTTATTATTAAATATCTGTGTGAATATAGAACTAGAATAGCAACCCTGGGTAATAATACGCAAATGTTTCTGCGAAATGAACTTGGTTTTTGCTCTGTGTATAATATTTGTTACGGAATTTTTGTTTCGTTTTTCAACATCCCAAAAATAAACTATTGTGTTTTATTTAATGGAAGTAAATATATTGTTCTAAACCATTTCAAAACGTTTTCTTCACAATTATTGCATTCGCCTGGTTGCATGCAGCACACATTGTTGCTTTGTGGCATTTCTAAGGTTTATAGAGAGAAAGATGTGGGGGTATCTAATACACATCAGCGTGACATGAGAAGTCCGGTGAAGAGGGCGAGATGTCCCGAGCAGATTAGAAGTCGAATATACAAGACTGACTAGAGGCTGGGCCTCCAGTGCTCACCGATGCTTGAAATAACATTGCAATAAGATCGGAACAGACTAGAGTAGACCACACATCACTGAACCATCTGCCGGCTAAACTCCTTTAGAATAAAATAAAATATGAAGTGATAGCCAATGGCGGTCCAAGATTAAGCACATCAGATCGTGAGTACGTTGAAAACGAGGCTCGCATCTCATACGAATTATAAATTACCTTATAAAGTGTCAAATCTGTGCAAACAAAACTGTAGCCTCTTATCAGACTCAAAGCAGGCGCGTAATTAAAACTAATAGCGACATCGAGTGTCAATTGACTGTCTGTTTGTAAACAAAGAAAGCTCGCTGCCTCAAGTTACTGTATATAAACAAAAGGCTACAATAAATAAAGAGTGGAAAGAGGAAAATGTCTCGTGCTCATAATATTAGGCTACTGCTAAAGATTATTAAATTGTAATATAATGAGTTACTTGTTCTTTTTCTCGGGAAATATTTACATTGTCACTATTGTTAGGCACAGTTGTCCATCATTAGCTGCACTGAAGCATGTAGCGGATAAAAGACCTCTATAGCGCAGTCAATCTCATTGATAGAAGAGCAATCAAAATAAAGAGAGGTATGCTACAGAGACAGGCATGTGTTTGAGTGTGTTTCTGGCCATGAAAGTCATGTTACAGCGCGTAGATCAGTGAACATTTATTCTTTGGGTATAGTGTGGTTGGAACAACACAAGCGTGCTGTTTAACATGAATGCTCTCATATAGACTAATGATGATTAATGAGGCAGACAGAACAAGGGTGGAGGAAATTGTAAAATTGAATGCTACTATTACAGTAAGCCTATTCAAAATAAGTATGGCTGCAGAATGAAAACTAAACGCCCAGGTTGATTTAAAGCGTCTACATTAAAACAACCAACGTTTATCTAAAATCCACAAAACATAAATCAGTCATTTTCAGGTGTACACATTCCTGATTCTCTCAATGAAGAGCTAACAGGCCTAAATTATTCATTCCTAGCGACATGACGGTCTGGGGTCCCAATACACATCTCAATAAACACTGTGAGCGGGGGGCCCACGGGAGCAATGAGCAGATCCAGAGAGGAACCCTTCAGTCGGCCTAAGACCAGACAGGAAAGCTGTTCCCTTTATTCTCTAGAAGACTGCATAAAGGTAAGGCATTTTAATGCGCATTATCAGCAGAAAACTAAAAACATGTCCTTGCATGACGAAGAGAAGCGCCAAAGTTTGTTGCTAACTCGAGTTTTCTCATGTTTTCCTGCAGTGTCTTGCCGTGTTTTTGATTATTTTATGTGCCGACAGAAAAAAAGTCGTTTCTTTCGGGACAACGTTGTAAAAATGTGCAATCAAATTATACCAGAAGCAGATTATTTTTATTCATTTTCGCTATCCAAAAAGTCCATGCAACAGTTGTTAAAATCTTTAAACGCAGATGACAAGTAGGCTAACGCTACGTTTGAATGTAAAGTGATTTAGTAGCCTATTAATTCCCATTTTTCCACTTCTAAAATTACTGTAACCCTTAATCCATCTGTATTTTCTACTGTATTTAAAAATATTTACATAGGAGAACTAGTCTAAATATAGCCTTCCTCGGCGGCTGCAAATGTCTATTGTGTGACTACTAGCCTACTACATTGGTATCACTTCTGATTTCCATAATAACTGGAAATGTTGGTATTTACACGGTGCTACGGTCTCCTATTCGTTTTTTTTTTCCAACTTACGAAATCCAACTTAAAATTCAGTGGATTCAGTTGTATTTTAAACGCATGTTTCATAATTTGCATTGATAAGGGGAACAGGCTTTTTTCCCCACTTTTGCTAGGCTAAATGACTAACATGCACCAAATAACACCAAAACTATTTTTATATCCCTTCACAAATTTATTTAAATCCCTCATACGCCTATCTGAAAACCAAGGTGTAATAATTCTGGACTATTCGAATACTAACAACTTAATTAACAGCTGAGAAAATAAATAATTGCATGAATAGATTGATCATACTGAAAGTTTTAACTAGCCTAGTAGTAGGCTGGGCGTAACGCTTATTTTAATATTGATGATACAATTAGATATAGCGTTAAAATATTAAGTAATACGTAAAAACTGTTTAGTATTACAAATATGATAATTAGTGGTAGCCTATATTATGTTGTAAGAGGATAGGCCAAATTTGTAGCACATTTTCCAAATACTTTGCTCGTCGCCAAAGATTTCTTAAAATCCCATTTAAGTCGGTTTGTTGTCATCGTCGCTGCATGAGTATAGGCCCTATATTGATAAACTGAACGGCGTTGTTCTTACCACTCCATCTCGGCAAAAATCACAGATTGTCCAATCAGAGGGCAGAGATTTAAGCGCAAGGTCGGGGTGGGATGACCTCCCACATTCTCGTGCGTACCTAGTTCTCCATTGAGCAACAACAATGACTGACCTGAAACACATTCAAAATTGAGAGGAATGTGACAGTTTTCATATTTCCAAGTTATTTAATAAAATATTTACGTTTTCGCAACACCACTTTTTGTAACGTCCCATTACAAATCAGCCTTACAATCAGCACAAATTGGTATTTCTGTAGAATAACAATATTGGAAATAGGCCAATCAATCAGCTGACATTTGACTATTTTGAGATGATTATTGGCACCATCCAAAACCAGGTGCCCACATGGCTAATTAGCATAAATGTTATGTAACAGTTCTAAAATCCACTGACAGTCATGCCATTTGATGATGAACTTTTACTCAGTCAGTACAGTGCAACAGAAAAAAGAATTAACTTTCAGACAAATGAGATGTGGATTTCATTTGCAGGGTTACTGTATGCCTCATTCAATATCTGAAATGCATGTCTCTCTTGTCTATTAACTAATACTAATTCACTTGAGGAAAATGAGCACAGGCCAGGTGGTGCTGACCCAAAAGATCCTCCAGTCACTATATGCGCAAACCCACTGACTGAGTAGAAGTTTTTCTAAAGAGCGAGCAAACATAGGATAGGGTGAGCTTGAATTGTTAAAGAGAATGTATGTGAGGATTATGGGTGTGGAAAACGTCACGTATCATTGCCTTTAGTTAAAGGGCTAGTTCACCCAAAAATGTGTGATTTTGTATGTATGTATTGTATGTTTTTTCATCATTTACTCTTGATCCAAACTGTATGACATTCTTTCTTCTGTTTTTTTTTTTTTTTTTGTCTGAAAGTCAGTGGGGTTCTTTAGGGCTGCTTTCATTGTTCACTGTATGGGGAAAAAAGAGAGAAGTAGAAAGGAAATCTTTTGTTTTCCACAGAATAAATCAACTCCTAAAGGTTTGGAACAAATACGTGACAGAATGTTCATTTTTAAGATCCATTCTATGAAGAAAACATCATGATTACATGCTCTTTCTATAAGGCAACTATGTGTCTGTACCTGCATTTATAGATGTGCCTCTTCTCTCTTGCGTTCCAGTTCTTTGTGTGCGTATCAGTTCTTTTTGTGTTTTGTGTATGCCTGCTGGCATATTGCTGTTTCGTTGGTCAAAGTGTATGTCCCTTTCTTAGGATGTGCCAGAGCTTGTGTGTATCCGTGTATATATCCTATCCCTTGACATGCTTGAGTGTTGGTTTTTGTGTATTCGGGTGTGTGTGTGTGTCTGACACGGCCCTGCCTTTGATGAGTTGAGTGTGACGCCGGGATGGCTTCTCTGGCCGCAGGCGTGCAGTGCTAGTGTGGGAGCATGTGAACGATCAGACATGGAGTAAACTTCCATGACTCAGACACTTCCTGCTTTCTCAACTTATATTAAAAAGAAACATCACAAATGTTTTGACTTTAAAATGAGGAATTCCACACAGCAAGTACCATGAAATCACAGATGCACGGATGTGTGTGGAATTAACAAAGATAGTTTCAATGAAAAGGGTGTAAACTGCAGCTTTTCTCTATTGTTTTGGATTGGGAAGACAGTGACGGAGGACTGATGATGTAATGCAACACTTAAATAAAGCCTATAAGCTGTCCAGACTGCAAGAAGCTTTAATTTTGGATGAGGAGAGATACAGAAAATTTTCCCAAAATAACATCAGTGATTATGTTCTAATAATATTGTGAGGACGTAATGCATGTTGAGATGTACGCTGTAAAAAATAAAACCGTACTTTTTACGGTAAAATAAAAAAAAAGCTGTGGTTGTCAGAGCTTTACCGTTAAAAACTCAACTTAAAATTTACAGTAATAAACCGCATTTCATTTTCTGATAAAATGTTAATTTACTAACCTTTTGAAAAAATTATATCTGTTTTGTACTATTGTAATATACAGACGAACAGCAACCATCACAGCGATATCAATTTACGTTTTACTTTTTTTTTCACTGTGAATTATACGAGTTGGTTTTTTTTTTCACTTTCAAAAACTGTAAATTTAATGGTATTTTGCAATAAAATTATATTACAGTTATTTACCGTATATAGTATGGAAACTTTCTGTTAACCAATAAACAGTTTTGCACTGTAGCGTTTTTACTGTTAAAATTGAGATTATTTTTTTTTACAGTGAGAATGCACAAGTACCTACAAACATGTAACATAATAATACTAATGAGAGTAATAACTCAGGAATATTTAAACAGAAAAAAAGGGAACACAAAGATATGGAAATTTAAGAATAAAATATATATTGTTTAATAACCAAATACCTATTGGCGGTTCTCTCATAAACAATTAAAAAGGAACCATAGTCATAGGAAGAGCACACCTTAAAACAGACCATAGTTCTACATAGGCCAAAATATACACTTTTCATAATGGTGCTGTCAGTTTTGCATTTGCCATGCATGCAAACGTTTGAAAAGCAGCCGGCACCCACACAAAAGTTGACAAGTAAAGAGATGCAACCGGTATTGAATTGTGAGTCTCCAGTGCCTAAAGAATTAAGGGAAAGGTGAGAAGAGAATGAATGAATGACAGCATTGTGAAGCTCAGTGTTTGTAATAACAAGAAACTCCAGCTCTCTCAACCTCATCACCTTTCACAAATATGACATCAACAATCACTTAAGCCTTAATACATCAAATGTGAAAAAGGACAAGAGCATTAAGCCTCAAGCAAGACGACACTGTTACTACTCAGGTGCTAAAAATGCAAGGCTATATGTTGACTGCATGAGAATGTTCAAAATGTCAGTTATAAACAAATCATGTTCTTAAAGCAGCGAGTTCAAATGCAGGATGTTCTGCAAAGTTGTTAATGCATATCTGCAGACTAGTTTTAATTTTTCATAAGGAGACATGTTTGAACCTGTAGCCGCCCGGCCTAATAAACCAGTCAAAGCAATCGGCAGCGATTCTTTTTCAAACATCCTCCTCATTACGTGCCACAGTTTACGCTCCAAAATCCTGCTAATCTCAGTGGAAAGATGGCGTGAGCTGATCGACATTAATGGATTTGTAGATACGGAAGTGTAAGACACACACAGAGCAGAGTTTAGGAGTTAGGAGGAATTTTGCCTCATTGTGCTTTCTGCTTCATTAGCTCCAGTACAGAGCCTGTCAATGCATTTCCTATGTCTTGCTGCAGCAGGTGCAGTTTTTCTCTTTGAGATGCAGCAGGCCATTGAGTCCATTATGAAATCTACATAGATAAAAAATAATAGCTTTCAATTTTTTATTGAATTGAATTTGAATGTGATGAAACTATGGCCTGATTATGCCAGACTAAGATGTCAATGTAAAAAAAAAACTGTGATTAACTGTAAAAATGCTACAGTGCAAAACTGTTAATTGGTTAACAGAAACCGTATATTGTCCGTACTATATACGGTAAATAACTGTGATATAATTTCACTGTAAAATACCATTAAATTTACAGTTTTTGAAAGTGAAAAAGAACAACTCATTGTGTAATTTACAGTAAAAAAAACATAAATTGACATTCCCATAATTCCCTGTGTGACTACACATTTTATGTATTTTTGTGGAAATAGCCTAACTATGGTTCCTCATAGTTTGCTTTTTTCTAATCAGTTATGTACATTAGGGTTTTATGCTAAATTAATGGACTACCACTTATAAACCAATGGACGACTACTTGTAATGAGGTATGATTACTCGTGTAAGTTATCACTGCTGTGATGGTTGTTGTTTGTCAGTGTATTATAATATCTTACAAAACAGATATCAATTTTTCAAAAGGTTAGTAAATTAACATTTTATCAGAAAATGAAATGTGGTTTATTACTGTAAATTTTAAGTTAAGTCTGTAAAACCATTAACGTTCCTACCGTATTTTTAACAGTAAAGTTCTGGCAACCACAGCTGATGTTTTTTTTACCGTAAAAAAATACAGTTTTATTTTTTTACAGTGTACTACTGCTCAATTCCAGTTCGCTTCTGTACTCAGTCTGGAGTTAGTGACCTATCAGTTTTCCTCCGGCCTGAAAACCGACCAATCAATGAACAGAGAGCCGTGACGTAGACGCTAAGTGCCCAGTTTAAGATTGTATCATAGGCATTCTCTGATTGTATTTTAGGTTTGGGGAAATCAAAAACAATTCACTCTGTTGTCGAGCATATTCACGGTATTTGCTAACTGAAGCCTGAACAAGAAGAGTGTTTGTTAAATATTTTGAATGGAGGTGATTGAATGGAATGGAGAGAAAGGTGATTGCGTTATGTGATTGGCTTAGGGGTTTTGCTGCAATTAATTAATTACTTAATAATTGCTGCAATTTGTTTATAAAATGTATTTTACTAACAAAACAAAAAAAAAATACTGAATGCCCTGCAGTATTCAAAACTCCACCAAACACACCTACCTAACCAAAACATAAATTTGTAAAATCTTAAGTGTTGTTCACCTTCACGTCCAACAGGGGGCAGTACAGCTAATCACATTAAGAGTAGAGACATAATTGGAGTATTCCACCATATAGTCCCACATATCTATAATTATTTGTTACTCAAGGACATTTCTAACAGAGCTAATTCTCTTTAACATAATACTCTTTTGCATCCTAACTGCTCCCTGATCCTCAGAATGTGTACCTACACAATTTGTTAAAGCTGTCACAACTTGATTATTAGCAAACAAGAGCAATAGATCAAAGGAAGATCACTCCCAAATTAAATGGTAATCATTGATAATATGACTATTTATACATGAATTTAAGTATCAGCATTACAAAATTATATGATCAATAAATTATGACATATGTTTTTACATTCGTTTAACTCATCAAAATAAGTTAAGCAATTTTTTTAAAGTCAGTTTAATGTTATTTAAGTTAAAATGACTTAAACATCTGAGTTGATTGTACTTCATTTAAGGCAGCAACTTGTTTACAGTGTAATGTAGATGAATAGTATAACAAATATTATTGGTAGCACTTTATTTTACAGTCCTGTTTCACATGTACTACAATAATAACTGGGTAATAGCTATATGTACAAGTACTAAACCAATGTCTAAACCTACTTACAGTGTACTTACTTTCTTGGTAAGTATTATATTATACCATAATATTAACTTTAGCTACTTATTGTAAATGTAAAGCAGGCATAGCTGATAACTCACCAGAACGGTTGTTTCGACGTGTCACCACTAGATGGTGCAGTAGGTAGAAGACAAAAAGTGCAGTGCAAATGAATTGAGCAACAATAACAAAAGAATATTACAAATATAGATCATATCATTACAGTGCTTTACATTAATCTCCAGATTGCACACTGCATCTCTTAAATGATTGTACTACAATTTCATATGTCAGCTTTTACTGTAAATGTCTCTTTTAAAAGAGAAGTAACCATTCATTTACAACTTGATTTACACACACAACACCGTAACAGCTTTGGCTCAATATCAAACAAGTTCTTTAACAACCTACAGCATCTGTCATGTTTAATCTGAGGATGACAAATGAGGATTGGACGCATCTATGAAATCTGTTTCAAAGAAAAAGAAAATCAAATAAAAAGTTCCACACATTATGTTATATGATTTGACTCCAATGGACGGTACTAGAAAATGAACTGGGTAAATTTATATTAAAGACTAAAATACTTTGTTTTAAGGTTACAGAGTTAGGCAATATTACTATGTACTTACTATAATAACAGTAAATATGCATTACGAGCAACTAACCAAACCCCTAACCGTAGCTCAATAATAAGTACATATAGCTAATTATTACTCAGAACTTATTAGAGTAAATACAATGTAACTGCATCACCTTAAAATAGTGTAATCACACATTTTGACAGATAGATTAAAATCACAATAAAAATCTGAAATGTGATAATACATCTGATATCTGTCATTGACTATCTTCCTCTCTCCGCTGTGAGTGACTCACATCCATTCTCCTAGACACACCCTCTGACTTTAAATAACTTGCAGTTTCCCTCCAAGTTTGTTAGCTGAACTTGCTGAACTTCTTCACCTGTACAGAGCACGTGACAGTCCGAAAGTGAACTAAAGTTGAATCGATGCGGTCCCTAGAATCAATACAAATCCTGTCCCCATGAGTTGAAATAAGCTCATGGTTGCTGGAGCTCCTTAGAGGGGCCTTGAAGCAGCATGAGTGGCTTGTAAATGCCATTGACATACACTTGTGCATTTGAATTCATATGTCATTTATGAAACCAGCAGTAATGACATCAGAGAAATACAGAGCCTGTGTGTATAGTTTGGCTATGTGTGTATTTCTCTGTAGCAGAGAACTTCAAAACAAGTTAAACTGATGATCTTTTTTAATATTTTAACATACACTTAAAGGGATAGTTCACACTAAAAATAAAAACCTTTATGAATTTCTTTCTTCTACTGAACAAAAAAAAAGATATTTTGAAGAATACAGGTCAGTTGATGGACCCCATTGACTTCCATATGGGTGAAAAAAATATATATATCAATGAACAACACATTCTCAGCGGCCCATCAACTGTACTGACAATCTTCAGCAGGAGAAATAAAATTCATACAGGTTTGGAACAACTTAATGGTGATTAAATCATTTTTTGTGTGTGTAATTTAATCTTACTATGGGTAGTGGACACACCTGTGGATGTTACAGGCCAAGCCCATAGGCATACAGCCAAGAAACCATTTAGTTCATTTCTGTGGATTTATTCCACACCACAACAGAAATAGAAATCATTTCTCCTCTATGCATGGGCGTTGGCTCTTATACCTTTACAGAACTCATTCACCTGCTTATCAGATTACCGACACCAAGAATATTTTAACTTTTTAAGCATCTGTCAACATCAGGAATGATACTCAATACTTATTGATTTGAAAAATCAAACTTAATAGCAGACAAGACATGACAGCAGAAAGCGGCATTCCTCATGCCACCAATGATTACCGTTCAAAGGTTTGGGGTCAGTACAGCTTTTTGAATGAAATGAATACCTTAATTCAGCAAGGATGCATTAAACTGATCAAATGTAAAAATAAAGACACTTCCTAACAAAAATATAAACATTATATTTACCAAAGTTTACAAAAATATAAACACACATATTTAAGTAGTATGCCTGTTCATCAGCTGTGGTGCTCAACTCACTTTTCTTTTTAGTATCAAAGAATCATATTAGAAAGACTGATCATGTGACACACTGAGTTATACAGTACACACATTGGAGTTATGACTAGAGTTATGACTGGAGTTAGAAAACTGTTATTTTAATTATTTTATTTGTAAAAATGAATCACAATATTACATTTTTGCTGTATTTCTCATCACATTAATACAACCTTGGTGAGCATAATGTACAGGAGTGTACATATTACATAATAGTCCGATAACCCTGCATGGGTTGAATAAAAACATGGCACAATCGAGTTCCTATGCTTCTGAAACCATTCTTGCAATGGAAAAATTAGATATAGACCTGTGTTGTATAATTGTCATTGGTTTATGCTTTTGCATATTTCTGAATGCATTAATAAATTAGGAAAACAAATAATGAAAATATGTACACACCTTATTCTTCAGCCTATTATTACCATTTTCAGCAAGTCATCAAACAGCAAAAATGAAATTATGGAAATGATGAAGTGACCAAAAATGCTAAACAAATCAAACTCTTATATTTTAGATTATTAAAATATATGAAGTATAAATCTCAGCAGGTACCAATATGTTTTTAGGAGTGTCCATGTATGCTGAACACTATCTGGTGTCCAACCAGCTTTTAACCCAAACTAAATCTAACCAAATCTAGTGTACTGTATATAGTTTTTTTTTTTTTTTTTTTACATTTAATTTCATATAATCTAGGATAAATGTATCTTAAACTGTAAAGGACTGAAATGAGATAAATATCAAGTCCCTTGGGTCAATGAAGATCCATGCATAAAATAGAATTTTATTTTTCTTCTTTTTCATTTTTTTAATAAGTAGCAACATTTTTATTTTTAATAGTGTCTATCTATAGAATGTAAAGAATATAGACTATACTATATAAAATCAGAGAAAAAAAAAATCCAGGTCACCAGGTTTAAGAACCTGTAAATGATGGATTGGTTCCATGAGAAATACATGTTAGGCTGATAGGAGTGACAGTTGATCTATGTTCACAAATAAGTGTAGCCTAGAATCTGAACATCGACTGGAAATGATAAAAATGCCTCGTTTAATGAATATATGCCAAAGGTCATCGCAGTCTGAGATGACGACAGCTCCGGAGGATGCATCAGTTCTGCGGCATTAGGACCTTGCGCTCCTCTTCCTCAGAAGAGAGGAGGGCGTATGCCGGCACGGGCTGAGAGTTAAATAGGCTGACATTCGAGAACAACTCAACGAATGTGCTGGGGGTGACAAGAGCGATGCGAGGGCAAGGCTGGAGCTGAGCCTGTGAGACATAGCTAGGAAATCCGTGAAACTCAACTCATTCAGTCGCCAAAGAGGCTAACGTTCTTCAGTAAGCGTTTAAGGGACGAGAGACCATGTCGGTGCTGGCTTTGCAAGAATACGAATTCGAGAGGCAATTCAATGAAGATGAAGCCATTCGATGGATGCAAGAGAACTGGTACAGTAGCTCTGCTGCATGATAAATATTCTGGACCATAACAATCACGCCTACAAACCCCGTTGTATCATCGGATAGCTCGTTTCCCTGATTTGCACTGACTGACTAGCATATTAAATATTTCAACCATGCATTAATCCTTATGCTCAAAAAGGCTCTTGAAAGTCACTGGCAGGTGGGCTGCCATCCAGACCACGGTATTTGCACAGTCAGTGTGATAGCCTATTCCCCCTCGAGACTCATCAATATTGTTGCAGCATCGTGTACTATTCAACCTCTCAATGTTCTTCTTGTAATGAGCGATGCTATATTTGAAGCATCGTTGCTCTAATCAGATGCAAAGCCTTTTCAAGGTGATGCTCTGATTATGCCTTTTGCGACAATTGGAACTTTCATCCTATATGCTTCGCGTGTTCAGATTGCACGCAACCGTAATGCTATTTTTTTCTTCCCATTAAAAAAAAACTGAATGTATGTTTAAAATCAGTGGTACCCCTATATTAAATAGCTTGCTCGAGAATCGTTCTTTAGATTCGGATCTTCCCAAATGAACCGGTTGACAAAAACGGTCACGAATCGGACCGGATTCATCCGAGAGGTTAACATCGGAACGATTCATTAATCCGTGAGTCGTTTCCTTTCACTATGTCCGATAGGCTAATTGCCAAGAACTAATTTGAGTGAATTATTTGACTAACGGAACGACATGGTACGCTTTTTAAAAGGCTTTAAAATGCTACAAAAACAACTAAATGTGTTGACGAATTGATTTTATGGCAGTGACAATCACGAAATAGAACTGTTTTGAATAAACTTAGCTTTACTATGAGCACCATATAAGCCTAAAACATAATTAAAAACCTGACAAAACATACATGAATATGACTTTATTGTAGGCTAACGTGATAATACGTTATGCCAAGGACCATGAGGTGACGATCACGCCATGACGTAAATAATAGTTTGAACCGGTTCTCTTAAACGAACTGTTCAAAAGAACCGATTCGCAAAAACGAGCATGACTTCCCATCACTAGCTCTTGAAAACTCAAAGCCTAGCCTAGCTAGCCCACAATGTCTGTAGCAAATGGAAACGCCATAATAGAGGTAATCATATTAATAACATACATGCAAGTGCGCGTTATTAGATTCCCTGCTCCGTACGTAAGCTTTATTCTATAGTTAATGCCAGAAATCATCGCTGTTTATTGCACAATTGGCACGTTTCTCTTATGTGCTGCTTGTTAATAGGTTTTGACACATGGAAACATCAACACGATTACTCGCTATATGGATCAATGTCTCGCTTTTGTTATTCTGTAGCGCGTTTGGAGACGGAGAAGTGCTGGTTAATAATTCATAGCAACCAATGAGATGTGGATGTTGATGTCTGCTGACACAATTCTGACCAATCATGTTTCGCGTCACTGTGCCTAGTTCTCGGGGTTGCTTGCATCATATCTATCATCTTGTATCCCTCCTGTGTGGAGAGCAACACCGTTTGTTTTTAAAGTAGCCTAGTTTTTATTTGTAATGTGCTTAATGATAATTTTGTTTTGTTGGTCACTTCAGACTGTCGGTTTCCTGTCCGTACTTAAAAATGAAATGCGAAGGAAATGATGTTTATGACTGAAGCTATACCCTGCCTGAAATGCAGATTTAAAGGGATAGTTCACACTAACATTGTAATTATTTCATTATTTATTCTAAACCTTTTTTAAAAACTCTTTGCAATGCTTATTGTCTTCAATAGAAGACCAAAGATGATTTTAGGCAGATTGACCTGAGTCACCATTCACTTTCATTGTATCTGAAAAGATGCAGTGATGCTGAATGGTAACTGTCATTCTATGCAAGTAAGTTTTGGGGTAAACTTGGGGTATCACTGTAAAAATAAACACTAACAATGGATACTCCTATACATACATAGACAGGCATCTGAGAAGTCATTCAATCATATAGCATAAGCCATTAATATCTATTCAATACAGGCTTTAAAATAATGCTTCTTTCCTGCTAGGCAACTTACAACTGTCACAATTTCCATGAAGTCACAATACTTGCTTGTAGTCACATTAACTTTATGAGTAAGATAATGGTAATGGCCCTTGCCGTTATTAGGCCTATCTAGTTAATGTTTTACTTTTCCAACTTTGAGGTTTAGTCATCCCGTGGCCACAACTGTTATTAAAAATTAGTT
>JAOTRC010000005.1:15596962-15608213 GCA_027497675.1 Cyprinella lutrensis
TCGATATTTACGCTTTTGCAAAAGCGTCGTGTATGGCGCTTTGGGATGAGAACGGATGTGTCACATGAGGGTGAACAGATACTAAATAAGTAGGTGCAACTGCAAGATATAAGCTCAGAGTTGTGAGGAAGAAGACTTAATGTCGATTTTATTGTATGTTAGTGGCTGCATTCACTAAATGAAATTAAATAGCTTTAACATTTAACCTCCCTGAAACCTTATGGTGTTGTGACCCTAAAATGAAACTTTATAAATGAGGCATGTCGGCTAACAAATACATTATTTCTTGGTCATAAAACTGCTAATTATTTTCTCTTTATTCCCTACCCATAACAGCACCTATAATGTCACTGTGCATTAATGTTGCTGTGTGACAGGTCTTTTCATGCTTTAATGGGGAGAGGTTCACATATCTATCTCACAGATGCCTGCAGAAATCAAGCAACTGTATCCTAGCAACACACCATTGTAGAGGCCTTTGAAGTTGCTTGAGTGAATTACACAAACGCACAGCCATGTTGCTAGGATATGTGTAGAGACAAATAATAGAAAAATTTCAACATGGTTTTGATTCCAGTCAATAGCCACTCATGTACAACAACATTTAGATGAGTATATGAAAGCATTTCAATTCTGAAGTCACATCAAGAAATAACTTACAATAATAACTTACAACAATATCAAAACTTTAAAGGGAGTTTTTCTTTATATTGAGGATGCACTCTGATTTAATGGCTATTTAACAGACTAAGAGTAAACACAGTAAATATTATGATTCATGAAAAGGGAGGGTAATGTTATTTTCTCACAGCAGCAAAAATCTGGGCCAAAAGTCCAAAAGCACTCATGATTTAGTGTTTTTTAAACAAAAAGTTATCTCATTTTTAGACCATTTAATGGCCACCCTTCTAAATATTAAAGTAATAGTTCAATAGTCATTACTCATTCCTATGCCATTCAATCCTATGACTTTCTTTCTTTTGTGAAACAGTGAGTGTTTATGGAGCTTACTTTTTACTTATTTTTTTTCATACAACGAAAATGGGTGGTAACCACAATTTAAAGTGCCTTAAAGTCATTAGCTTTATTTCTTCCGAGACCGTTTGATATTTTTGTAAGAATATTTATTTATTTATTTGTTTGTTTGTTTATTTATAATTTGTATTATCATATCTCATTTGAGCCTGTGTGCATCTAAACATGCACACTTTTTATGGCTGTTACACTTCATACACTTTTAAAAAGTGCACTTTATAAAAATTTGTAACTCAAATGATTATATTGTGATAATTGTTTGCACGCATACCCATATTTTGACGTGTTGTTGAGCACCACGTGATTATAGTACTTAATTTTATCCATTTTTTTTCCTGTAGTTTATCATAAATTATTTTCAATCTATTTGACAGCACATTTTAACCATAACTGAGTTTAACTAACATAAATAAATATATAATAGATAATTTAATTGTATGGTAAATTACGTGCATTTAAGTGTCTGAAAACATTAAATTTAGTTCGCACTTAAGTTTTATTTTTTAAGAAGGAAAAGAATTTTTTATTTTTTATTTTTTATTCTGTCATAACCCTTCTAATAAACATCTCACATTCAAAACTTCTTCAATGAACACATGATGATGCACTTACCCACACAGCTGAAGTTTCCAGCAGCCCAGGATTGTCCACCCCAGCATAGTGTTTCCTCAGCAGGGCCTGAAGCTCTTACAGCCACAGGGCAACCCACTATCCAGAACCACAAAAGAAAGGCGGCCGCTATCGTCCTCCAGAACATAATCCTATCTGTTTCCACAGGGCTCTCCTCTTAGGTATTTCCTCGATCACTGAGCCACACCATGCAGCCGTAACCCCCACACATCTTACACACAGAGCCAACCAGCTTCTACTAAATGACAACCTGGGTGAAACGACTCCAGAAAGTGCATCTATATCCCAGAGGTGTCTTTTTTATACAGAGCTGGTTGAAAGTGAGAGTCCTGTAGGAGGGCCAGGTTTGTGTCAGGCACACACAGAGCCTCAATCTCTCCAGTCCTCCAGTTCTCTAGCTGTTTTGGAAGCAAAGTATGAAATTCCTGACAGTCGCATGGTAAATTTGACACATGGTGAGACCAGCAAGGGCTCAGAAGAGGGTTTTCCCTGATGTAAGACTATGGGCCTGAACTCAAGAAACACAAAAACTGCACTTCTACAACTTAAAAGTCACCCTGAGTTCACCTCCTGGTCTCTCAGTCCGAGCATGTGATTTACTAAGTGAGTGGACACACCTTTTGTGCTGCTCATGAGTAATGGGATGCTCCCTCACACACACAAACCACTGTCGTTGTGTCTGCATAGTCTGTCAGGACTCAGGACCAGAGTGAAGAATCATGGGGCGGGGCTTGTAAATGCCGCTACACGCAATCTTATTATACGAATAACTGTCATATTGTCATAGGAATTAGATGCACTGCTCTGGGAAAAATGCGTCAGGTAGGCAGGGACAACAGCTGCTCTGTTGTTCTCCTTAAGCAGGACAGGAAATGCAGCACAATGTCTCTCTGATAGCCTACACACTCACAGGACGTCAAGCGGTTGGAAAATTCACGAACTGAAACTTAAAATTGATAGTAGCCTACTGGAAAAAAAGACAATCACTGTTTATTTGAATACATATTAAAACGTTAAACATATTAAAACACATTAAAATAAGGCTGATTTGCTGCTCAAGGAACATCTTACAATCATTGTTGAAAACTGCAATCCACAAATTCTATTGGTGAATATAATTTGAAATACCTTTTTTGTAACAATTAAATGCATTTGATGTCATTTTTGATCAATTTAATGCAAGCTTGCCAAAAAAAGTAATTATTATTAATATTATTTTTACTGGTGTTACATTTTTTTGTGGTATAGTGCACATATGGCGAGTGGCATATAGCCTAAATTGTGCAGCTAACGAAAGAAATTACAAAGAAAGGGTAAATTATTTACACAGAAATTCGTCAATATGGGAATAGACCACAAATTCAAAATAAAATCACACATAAAACACTATGAGAGGGCAATAAATAATTGATTTTATACTGTATGCAAGATGATCTTTGCTATTTTTTTCTGTTTGTATCATTGTATCATCTTGCTGGTTTTTCAACTTCTTACCTCACAAATGTACAGTATTCAACGTGACCATCTTGAAAACGAAGTGTAGACATTAAGCTACACTTTCCATAGCAGGTATCAGGACTAGGCAGTATTCAGGTCTCATGCTGTGCTGTATCCTTTGTGAATGGCCCCTGACACTAATTTCATGCTAATGGAACAAAGTGTATATATTAATGACATGCATGGCATACAACACACAAAAACATGTGCTGTGCACACAAAGAGTGCACATAAATATCCTATTAAAACCCCTGTAAAGATAGAGAGGAAGAAACATAGAAAGAAACAAAAAAAAAAACATAATAAGAGAGGACAGAAACATTAAACACACCTGTTGCATTTAGAGGAATGCATACACACACATCGGCCCGACATAACTTGATACTTGCCATTTTAAATGCAAAACTGACAGAAAGAGAAGCTGGTAACCTTCATTTGTTTCCAGTAAAAATCAATTACAAAAAAAGCATAGGCAGCAAAAATCTTGAATTTTCTTTAATAAACATTTATCATTAATCTATATAACACTATTTCATCATATGTTGGCATATACATATACACATCATTTACATTTATGTACACTGCATTTCATAAAAAGAAATACATAATTGTGTGTGATTGGGTGAAGAATATGGCTTTTAAAAATGGGAAATGAGACAGAAAACGCAACGTGGAGTCAAAATAACTCTTGTAAGGCATTGAGTTTGACAGCATATCAAGAGCTTATCTTTTAAAACCGATAATGCCACAGCTTGAGTATGGAAAGGATAACACACAAAGCTGATATGCCATTTATTAGCACAGGTACTCGGATCTAGAGCTGTCACTCTTGTACGTCATCTGAGAGTCCATGCTTGAGCGTGAGCACAGGAGCAGCCTCTCTGAATCCTGAGTCTGCCTCCGTGCCCACAAGTCATTCGCCTGCCCGTTCGGAGTCCTTTGTTTCATGGTGAGCGTCTCGAACTTCACGTACGTCTCTTTTGAAAGGTCTTCATCTGGTCCACTGTTCCTGCTACTGTTTCCTTTACAGTACAGACACAAGATCTTGTAGAGCAGCACCACAATGAGAGGCACCGCAACTACGCATGCGATCCCGCTGGCGATCATCAGGACTTTGTTCTGCCTATCGTCATCGCTGTTATCCAGAGTACTGAAATTCACACATCGCTCTTTCATAGACGAAGCCTTAGTAACCAAACACACAGTGTAAAGCAGGTTAGGCATCAGATACTCCAAGAGCAGCTTCCCTTGACCAACTTCCGTATCGACCGACTCCTTATCGTCTTTCGCATCATATGGAAAGTAGACCACAGTTAGGGGCGCATCGCTTGGAAAACCTTCAGCAGTCCACAATAAGACCGCCGAGTCACTTGTCTCCTCCACTACCTCAATGTCTTTGATGTCAGCTTTCTTTTTGAACTTGTCACTCATCATTAAACCTTTGTCGCCTTTGCTTTGCTGGACCATAGCTGGTTTGTCTCCAGCAGGCGGGGACCTCTGAACTCCTTCGCCTGGTCCCGGACTCTTCCTGGTTGGCAGCGGTGGCATTGTGGTCATGGCAGCTTTGGTTGTAAGTGTGGGGCTTAAGGAAGTATACAATGGCATCCTGGTCCCTGCTAAATTAGTCATGGGTTGACCATCTGGCAGCTTGGTTATGGTTATGGGTGGAGACTGCGTTGTGGCCTGCATCCCATCCACAGACAGGGTGATGGATGCCTCGGCCTTCCCTGCAACATTCTTGGCCTTGCAGAGGTAATCGCCTGCATCCTTAAACACGATACTGTGCAAACTGAGGATGGACCAATGAACCCCCTCACCTGGTGATTGCTGCACAACTACAAAGACATGAAATGATGAGTAACAACCTGAACAATAGGTTCATAAGAAAAAGATGAAAGGATGGTTTATATTTAGCTATAACTAAGTAGGTTTACATTTGGGATGAACCGATATTAATATTCTGCCTAAGTTATGTTAAATACAGAGATGTGAAAAAATACATACACTACCGTTGCGTCGGTAAGCTTTTTTAATGGTTTTGAAAGAAATATCCAATGCTCATCAAGGCTGCATTTATTTGCATTATTAGGGATGAAACGATATTATAATTCTGCCAGAAAGAGTTCTTATGTTATGGCCTACAACTGATAAATATTGATACAGAATGAATTCATTTATACAGTGCTGGTCAGAATTATTTGCCCCCTTTGGTATATGAACCAAGATGGCTGTAAAAAATAAATCTGCATTGTTAATCCTTTTGATATTTTATTTATTTATTTTTTTAAATAGCAAAAATCTGACCTTTCATTGAAGTAATAGACTTGAAAGTAGGGTTTTAAAATTTAAAACAATAAATTTAAATGTTTTTAATTTAAATTTTTAAAATTATTTTTTAATAATGTTTATTTTTTTATTTTTATTTTTAAAATTTAAAACATTTAAATGTAATGTTTTAAATATAAAACCCCCAATTTCAATTCTTTTACTTAAAAAAATAAAATAAAAATAACAAAAGCAGATTTATTTTTTACAGCCATTTTTGATCATACAGTATTTACCAAGGGGGGAATAATTATATGATAAAATGTAAATAACTATTTATATTATATTATCCGGTATTTATAGGGATGCACTGATCTATACAATTTTGTCCGATATGCCGGTAATTATTTTGATATTGGCCAGTCATTCAAATTGACTGATATTAAAATTCTATATTATTTTGTCTAAATATATAAATAAATAAAACGAATGAATAATTTTAAATGATACTATATAGGCGTCACAAAATTATATTGTACAGTATTAAAACTGTATGATCATTTTGAGATTTGCTAAAGATTATATTTAACAGTGTTATTCAATTATCAGGTTTTTAAAGATGGGCATTAGATGACAGCAAAAAAAAAAAAAAAAATACATGTAAACACAACAGTCTTACTGCAATTTTACTAGCCTGACTTTGTCCAGCGTGTATACATGTTAATTGGTCTACAATTGGCACACACTCAAAGACAGACGTGAAAGTGTATTTACCTCAAGTACTTCAGTTACTATTGATGTCATTTTTACTTGGACAGTGAGACCTCATACCTGTGTTGTTAAATGCAGATCCATCAGCTCTAGTCCAGAGAAGGGTGGGGGTAGGGAAACCAGTGGCGTCACACCTCAGAATCACATTGCTGCCTAGTGATGCCGTGATCTTAGTGGCTGAAATCATAACGGATGGCTTGAGGCACTGATCCAGTTCAGCCCGCTGGAACAGGACACCAGCCAAGTTCTCTGGTCCACTGCATGTAAGAAACTGATCCATCAATGCAACAGGTATGCTGCTCATCTTAGACAACTCAATGAGCTTGGAAATTCGACAGTCACAGAACCAGGGATTGTCCTGCAGACCTGCAAATGTTGAAATATCTATTTAGAACATGGAATATGTTAAATATATATCTATCTATCATCATGTTTGATTCCCATACATGAGCTGATCAAGCGTATACCTTCAATGCAATGTCAGTCACGTAGATAAATCATAATGCATGAATGTAAATGTAATGGTGAAGGACAACGTCACTTATTGAAGATCTCAACATACTGAAATAAAGACCAGAGGTTTACTTATTCAACTACCAAACAAACACAGCAGTTGAATGCCATCAAATAAGAAAGGTGTAAATCTTGTGGCAAGACTGGATGTCTTGTCTGGCTCGCACGCATACATCAGGTGTTGAACATTAAAACCACAGTCCACCCATCATTCTGTCTATGGCAGGATGAAGAACAGTTGACTGTAAACAAAGAATTAGACGGTCCACTGATCCAACTCAACAGCTGGATGGTGGCAACTGCTAATATCCTGATGATACAGGGTAATGCTCGGTCACATTATGCATTTGTGCTTATCTCTACACTTGAATGGCACCTGGTGCAAGTAAAGAATATGCAGTAGCAGTTTCATATGAGCAAAACTGCTGTGCATAAAAGAACACAGACACTCTTTAAAGACACACTGACATGATTGTGACTATGATTTTGCTTTTAAACAGTTCAATAAATAAAAAAAAAAAATAAGTAAATTAAAATGTAGACACAATGCTGCCAATTATATCACCAAAGAAAATTATATCTCCATTCAAAAAACACTATAGCGGCATTCTTGAACAAACAAGTTGATTGGACGATTCAATGACTCACTTATTAATGACGGATTCGGAATTCGGATCAGTATACTGATATATTACAGTTTCTATTACAGTTTCAGTCACATAAAGATATTGCAGAAATACTTCGAGTTGTAGGCTATGCTGGTGTGCTGTTCCGAATTCACTTGTTTCAATATTGCACGAATTGATTTATTAACTCACTTAAAAGGATAGTCATTCCCTGAATGTTGCAGCGTTTTTGAATTAATTGGTTTAAGAAATAATTGATGGCTCAGTTGAATAAACACTCTCACAACGTCTCTGATCGCCAATCTGTTTCCTAATGTAATCTTAAGTTGTTTTTTTTTTTCTAATCTAACATAAACTACAGGGTGGGGAAAAAATCACTGACATATCCTCTTCTTCAAGATGGCTGAAATTCTTTGATTGATCTGTGAAGAGCGGAGCCTCAGCTAAATGAATCATCATATCATGTCATCAACTACCAACTACAGCAACAGGTAAAGTATTCTATACTTTAACCAAGTGCCATACAAAAGTACTCTCACTTTTTTTTAATCCAGTAGGTCAAGCACACATGAATCTATCAAATTATTAACTTTCTTTTCTGCAAGCTGTTCTTTAAAGGTCACTAAGCAAACACATGAATCATCCTCTTCTCAGACGAGCTCTTCAAAGAAACTCAAATCGCAGATCCTCAGACGCAGTTGGAAGCGCCAATAGAAGATTAGCTTGTACTTAACTTGGGAGAGCCCAATGACACATAGGCTAGATTTAGATATTTAAAGATCACACTTAGGCTTACAAAGACATGGTAACGAGAAGGAAATTGTTGAATCTTTCAATTTTACATACTGTATACAGTATCCACCAATAATCTTGGCATTGTAGCATTTTAGGAAGAGCCAACCCTTGTTTAAAAAAATAAACAAAGAAGTACACATCAGCATACTTTTAAAAATGTAATTATTAAAGAAATAATATAATAAAAAAATATGATTACTTAGAGGTGCTCCAAGCGATGTCACGTTTTTTTAAGATGATTTTTTTTTCCGTCACAAACAGCGAGAAAACATCTCCTCACTATCCGCTAGTTGCCTGTCCCCTAAACACACTGTAAAAAGTGATCTCGGTAGACAGCCCAGGCTCCACAAACAGCAATAACAAAAAACTGGTCCAACCTGGACCACGAAACAAAACAAGTGTTCCAGCCAATAACCGACAAGAAATATTTCGGGTTGGGGGAGGAGGGAGGGACGAGCTAGCCTACGTTTTGTTTGACAGTACTTTGAACACCAACAAGAAGTGACGTCACCCAACATTGCTTAGAGCACCTTTAAATAAACCTTTAAATTAAACTTCATTGCATCTATTTTACAATTAAATTCAAATTTATTATTGCCTGAATGTATATTAAATCCAGTTAGTTAGGCCTACAGTACAGTAAAGTTGAAATTAAGTTTACTACTTTACTATACTTTACTATTTTAACTACAGTAAAGTTGAAATTAAGTACATTTCAATTATATTAACTTTAAATGTAATTTTATAAATCAATTCCCTTTTTAAACATAGAAACAAGAATCACAGTAAAGAAAGTCATGAAAAGTTAACACTTAAGTGGCTAACACTTTATTAATGTGGCTAAATATAAAGTGGCTAACACATATTAATTATCATTTTAATATAATATGAAGTACACTGCAAGTGTACATTCAATACAACTAAACACCCTTCTGATTTACAAGAGAAAGCTCATACTGTACCAGTAATTTGTCTCTTTAAAGGGATAGTTCACCCCCCCCCCCCCCCCAAAAAAAAGTAATAAAAACTAAAAATTCTGTCATCATATACTCCCCCTTGAGTTTTTCCGAATCTATAAGAATTTCTTTGTTCTGCTGAACACAAATGAATATATTTTGAAGAAAGTTTGTAACCAGGCACTTTGGGGCACCACTGACTTCCATAGTAGGAAAACCAATACTATTTAAGCAAGTCATTGGCACCCCAGAATTGTTCCGTTTCCCACATCGTTCAAAATATCTTCTTTTGTTTTCAACAGAACAAATGTATACAGGTTTGGAACAACCTGAGGGTGAGTAAATAATGATGACTGAATTTGAACTATCCCTTTGACTACAGAGTTTCTTTTGCTGGCTTAGTTTATGTCAACAAAGTAAGCTAAGGTAATTTAGAAAAAAATATTTTAAAAACTTTTCAATGCAATTTGAATAATGCTTGTTCAACATCATTTTGCATATTTAAGATGTGTCATATGTTTTACCCACCTAGAACAATCTTTTGTGAGGCATTGGCACTAGGCAGGATCCCTGAAAATGGAGGCCAGATGTCCACCAGGTCAGAGGGGAGGGTAGTTAGCTTGTTACTAGAAATATCTAGGTAGGTGATATTAACCAGGTAAGGTGCTGCCTCCACTGGAACATTAGTCAGGCGGTTGTTGTGCAGGTCCAAGGTCTTCAGACTGGGCATCTCTCTCAGAGACTCCCAGGGAAAGATAGCGATCATGTTCCCATCCAGTCGTAGCTCATGAAGAACTTTCAGATTGTAGAAACTGCCAGGATCCACAGAGGTGATTGAATTGTACGTTATCCACAGGTAACGTAACTCTGACAGGTAGTAGAAGGCCTCAGTGGGCACTCGACGCACAGCTGTCTTCTCCACCCGCAGCTTCACCGTGTCCAAGGGGACGTTGACTGGAATATCTGACATGTCAGGGTCATTGCATAAAACAGACCTGTGGCAGATTTTCAGAGCAGAGATTGGTCACTTCAACCAGTAGCTTGTGTGTGGTGATGTTCATTCATTTTGAGTTTTATTAGTATATATGAGGAAAATAGCCTCATAGTAAAATTGTACAAAGTAAAATTGTTCACACTGGTCTGATTCTGTTATACTTTTAACAAAACATTTTGATGATTCAAAATGGTTTCCTGTATCGTGAGTGTTTACACTCAACGGCTAAGCTCTTAAGATAAACACAAGATAATACCCCACGTGATAGTTAAAAATCTATTTTTGTTTTACCGGTATTTTTTTTTTTTTAGTTATTTTTGTTTAGACTCGTTAGGATGTTTGAAATCCAATATATTTACACATACATGTGAATAATTATAATAATTTAAATCTATACATTTACATGACTGTAATGCAATGATAAATTAAAATCCTTTATTATTATAAGAATGTATGAATAAAACATTTCATTTAACACATTTCAGATAACCTACATTAGGAAATAAATTGAAGAAATGAAGAAACAATATATCATACATATACTTCATAAAAACATATGGGCCTATTGATATTTCTCAAATGCTATTAATTTTCAATTTACTCCAGCTCAACTTATTTTTTATAGGCCTAACTGTATGTCTGTGTAGCCTACTTATTCAATATTTTATGCAATGGACCTAAATTATGCCTTTCCCCTAAGGTTATGCTAAATGGGCTATCTTACTTGACATTTTATTAAACTTTATTATAGCCTACTTTTATTGCACTTTTTTTAACTATTATTATTGATATTATTGTGAAATAGTGTTCTCACCTGCTGCCAGTGCCATCACTGCGCCCGTGGTACACGCATGTGCACTGCGACGGACAGAAGGGTTGTGCAACACTCCAGCAGCCCAGGAGAACCTGGGCCACCAGCAGACGATACATCCTTCAGTCACGGACACACATCAGATCCAAATCGATCATCAGTGAACAAAAATCTCTTTAGCAGTCCTCAGGAAGAATGAATAAAAGCAAGAAAAGTGCAATACCGCAAGCATCCTGTTTAGCATGCTAACACAGGTGAGCAGGAAGCTGAGAAGAACTGGAGGATTGGTAGGTGCACGCGCCGAGATTAGAAAGAGGATTTCTCAAGACTGAGTAGGTCACTAAAGTTGAGCTGTGTG